>JAEANM010017286.1:0-12995 GCA_017656035.1 Myanophis thanlyinensis
CCTCTCTCATCTTTTTAAGTGGGAGAAATTGCACAATTGGTGGCTGACTAAATACTTTTTTGCCCCACTGTATTTATGGTTCTGTGTAGTGTGAACCAATAAAATGTTTGATTGATGATTCATGCATATTTTTTCTGAAAATAATCTGCATTATTTTTTTCTGTATTATGCTCTTGGTAACCCTTTTTCAGGTGTCAGTTACAAAATTTTAGTGGTAGGAAAATTTGTCAGCTTTATACATTAACATTAATCTAACTAGATTCTTCTAAACTCATCTTTTAGAAGATCATTTTTTGTTGCTGGTAACATTAACAATATTCCCCTCAGAGCAGTGGCACTGACTGCAACTTGTTTACCAAGAGCCTGAGGCAAAAGGAAGATTGAGACCTCAACTCAGTTGCATCACTTGCCAACTATAATATATGTAATGATGTTGCATCTGCATGGCTATCTTTTCCTCACTAGATCATGGCACCTTGGTTTTAGCATGTTCTTTTGTTGTGTTTAAGATTGTTTGCTAGATATTATATCTTATGTAAATTACATATAAAAATATGAAATACTTGAATAGTGTTTCTTAAACCCCCAAATATGTTCACCCTAAGAGTTTTCTCTGAAAGAAAAATAAAATGCAGTACATGAACATAAATTCAAATTAATGCAAAAGAGACCCAGTTTGGCATAGTGATTAAAAGTGCTGGCTTGGAAACCATGAGGCTGTGAGTTCTAATCCTGCCTTAGGCATGAAATCTGATTGGCTGTTTTTGTGCCAATCACTCACTAAGCCCAACCCACCTGAAGGTTGATTTTTGTTGTGGGGAAAATAGGAGAAGAGAGTAGTAGTATGCATGTTTGCTGCTTTGACTTTATATAAAATAAAGGCAGGAGGTAGACAAGAGAACATAGCACTAATCAAAATTACAACATTCTGATAAGTGTATGAAAATGGGGGCTGCTTTGAAGGCCTATTGGAATCCTAAATTGTAAATATGGATTCAAGCTATGTAAACAGCTTGTATTTTCACAAGCTGTACACTTCCTCAACAGTAAGGAAAATTCAAAGTCTCTCATACAGGCAAAGCATTCACTACTACACCCTCTGAGCAGAGTTTCTTTGTATTCCAAGCTGTGGGCCATTGGAGACTTTGATGATTAAAGATCAAAGCTCCTTGCATGTTGTTGTGGACCGTCTCAATCTATATCTGAGAATAGATGTAGGCAATGCTTTGATTCCAAGCAGTATTTCAGATCTCTTCTTATAGAGGCCAGCATGCATTCCTTTCCATCTTTTTGAGAAAAGAAAATTATTTCAGATCCAATGTGAATTTGAATTAATGGCCATCCAAGATATTTCTGACTGTTCTGCAGGCTCCAACTCAAGGCTACCTTCCCCCCCCTTCCATTTGTGCAAGATGTGAAGAAGCATTACCCATAGGAAGAATTTGAAACACCCCTGCCTCCCCAATGCACGTATGACAAGGAGTGTTCCATAGTCATACCCCTGGCTATTATCCAATTTTTTGCATTGACTTTGTGGTAGAGATTGTGTTTGTACAACACACAGAACACAAACAACTGAATTGTGTTTTAGCTATGCAAATCCAGCCTATTTGCATAGTTATTGCATAGTTCAGCATGTCATTGTTATCCCGGAAAAGTAGGAAAACTGAGGAAACCATGATTTATTTAATCATAGGTATGTATGTCACATAAACATGGCCTGAGTTAATGTCATGGCTATGGCTCTGTCACACAGCTGTCAGTTGCCCATGCTCTTCAATTGCCTTTGCTCTTTACTGGCATTTCTAGGGATGCTATAGAGACCATTGACATTTATATGGTATGATTGTATTTTCAGTGTGAAATACTTTCCCTGTCTAGACTGAGCTCACTTTAAAAACAACAGCCATTTCACTACTATTGTATCTCCAAACCTGGAATATGCTTCTGCCCATTTTGAAAGATAAGTAATGTATTGCCAATGTTTCAGTGTGCATTTATATTCATGTCCACTAATCACTATTGCTAACAGGGACTCAATAAAGGGGTGGTGGTATGTTACCTTTAAGCAGACACAACCAAAGTATTTTTTAAAAAGTATAACATCTAAATCTGAAAGTTCTTCCAATGGCTGGGAGGATCACATCCGTTTGTCTCAATTTTTAGTCTGATAAACTTTCAGCAATTGTCATTTCAGAAAGAAAACCCTTCAGTTGAGGCCCAATCTTCCTACATTACAGATATTATCCTAATTTAAAAAAAAAAAAACCTAAACGAGAAACAACTCGAGGTTTCATACAATTTTTACAGGCGCTAATAATATAGGGGATTTTCACCTGTGGAGAAAAACCATATCAAAGCAATGAGACCGGATGGTTAACCGAATAGATTAGAACCTAATCTAAACCTAAAGTTGTAGTTGTAAGACGCCCACATTGCTGGCAACACCTTTTTTAACACCCCTCCCATCCGACGTTGACTTCAGCAATCAAAGACGGTGTGTGATTGCGGGGCGTGGCCTCGCCCTCACCTTGGTTTACGGAACAATGAGACGGGCGTTGCTGTGGGCGGGGCTAGGAGATTTCCATCTCTCTGAGTGGAAGGGGAAAAACAAGGGCTACTACGAGAGGAAGCAATGCGGATTAGCCCGGAATCGAATTATGATCCCAGGATAGACAGACGCTTCCTTGTTTTTCACCTGGGATACCACCTGCAAAGGCTGGACAGAGCCGCTCCGGATGCCCCTCGTTTGTAAACAGGTGGGGCTGCACATTGGAAACCTTTCGCGGGCTGCTCCGCGATAGTCTGCGACTTACGGAGGCGGCTCGCTACCACGTTAGAGCCTGGAAGGGTTGCAAGTCGCGTAGTGGCTGCTTCGTTTCACAGACGAGCCTTCTCTTTTCCTACCACCCCCGCCTCCTCTCTCCTCCTCCTCCTCCTCCTCTCCCTCGGAGGCTGGTTCTGCTCATGACGTGCTGAGCTCCCAGCCCTCCCGCCTTCAAGATTCACTCCCTGCTGCTGCAGCTTATTACTATTTGCTTTCCCCCCTCCCCACCACCGCTTTTCCGAGGAGGGGGACGATTTATTATCATTTTTTTTGGCCTCTTACAACCTAGAGAACAGGAGGAGGAGGAGGGGGGGGGAAGCAAGGCGCTGCATTGTCCTTCTACCCCCGCCTCCATTTCTTTTCTTTTTGCATTTTTAAAAAATTTTATTTTATTGCAAGGAGGCTCGGAGCAGCCTTTGATTGTCCTCGCCAGATGAACCTCTCCTCGGCCAGCGATACGTCTTGACTCCGGATTACTCGGAGGGGGCCAAACCAAAAAAAAAGCCACCAAAAAGGTTAGCCAGGGCGTCGATTCCTCCCCTCTCATCCCAAGCCCGAAGGGGGAACCCCCCCTCCCCCGTGACACCTCCTTGCCTTTGAGCTCCCCCCCCCCCCCTTTTCCCTTCGCCTGCCTGCCTGCCTGCCTTCCCACCGCGTCTGACCGGGCTCTATCGGTAGACGCCCCAACCGTGCGGCGCCGCGGTCTCGCCGGAGCTCGCCAGGCTGCGAGATCACGTGGAGGGTCTCGGTGGAGTTCGGCGTTCGCAGGCTGAGCTGGGACGGAGGACTGGAGGGAGGGGGGCGCGGGAGAAGAAGGGGGAGGGCTCTGCCCTCGCGCCCCCTCCTCCCCAATTCCCCCAAATCCGACTTCTCGGTTCCATCCCCGCTTCCCCTCCCCCCCCCCCGTCAAACGTCGTTCTCATCTTTATTCTCGCTGCGGTTGTTCGCGACTCCCGATTCTCCCCCCCCCCCGGTGTCTCTTGTCCTCCCCTCTCCTCATCATCTCACGCCGCCTTGTGCGGCGCCCCCATATTCTTCCTCCCTTTACCCCGGAGAAGAGGGGTGTGTTTCTTTCTTTCCTCCGTGCGGCGAATCAGCGCTCTCGCTCTCCTCCCGTCTCCGGCCTTCATTGGCTGCCGGTTGTTGGAAGTGGGGGGTGGGTGGGAGGAAAGGGAATCGCGGCCAGGCATTCAGGTGTTGCATGTGCCCTGTTGATCCTTAGAGTACCTTTTGTTTTTTAAAGTCTGCTTGAACTTCAACTCTCCCTCCCCCTCCCCGTCCACCTTCCTTGACAATCGAAACGCTCTCCTCCTCCTCCTGGTTGAATTCGTGTTTTTCTAGCCTCTTAAACCTGGAGGCTTTTTAGGCAGGGGTTGGAGTAGCCGAAAGGCAAATTGGCCTGGAAAGAGAGAGAGAGAGAAAGAAAGACAGAAAGAAAGAAAGAGCGCACCAGCTGTTTGGTGGCTTCCGTGAGTTTTCTCCCAGAAAGTCGTTCAGAGGGCAAATCGCGCCTTCTTCCTGCAGCTGCATCTCTCGGTGGGGTTTGGCCGCCGTTTTTCATTTCCAAATCTTCGAAAGGGGCGGGAGCTGTGCGTTCAGTTTTCATTGTTCCCCGCAAAAAAATTATTTTTTTTTTAAAAAGTACCCTTCTCCTCTCCCGTCTAATGTATGATGCGAGGCCGCGTCTTTTTGACAACTCGGGAGCTGAAGTCGGTGAGGAGGAGATTTGATGGCTGATGCTTGAAAAAGGTTTAAAAAAAAAAAGTCCCGCGGTTTCTCCGGGGCTTACTTTTCTCTAAGATGGGAGTGAGCTTGTAGCTTTTCGTTGAACCGAAGAAAAGAGAGAGGCTACGGGGACCAACCTGGTTGGGCGGGATAGCTGTAGTATGTATCTCTTCCTTGTGTTTGGGTAGTCGGGCAGGTGTGAGCGGCGTCTGGCTTCCAGGTCTGTTAGCTTTGGAAGCGAATTCCTCGTTTTGTGTAGCTGAGAGAGAGAGAGAGAGAGTGAGAGAGAGAGAGAGAGAAAGAGATGTGAATTGGCTGCCACGCCCAAATTCCAGGCACTTTGGTGACCGCGGTGGGCAGCTGTGATCTGTCCCAGAGATTTCAGCCCCTCCGGTCTCGATTGATCATCCCATTTTGGAAACGAGCACGGTTTTTTCTAAGGTTGGATGTTTTCAGGTGGACGTTTTGTATACTTTTGATGGATAGCTATGGTTAATTCTGGGAAATTGTGTGGTCCCTTTAAATAGTGTAATGGTCACCCTCCTCTGACAGAGCTTGGCTATAACTGTTTGTAATGTGTGTTAAATATTAACAGCCCTGGAAAGGCTCTTTTGGTTGTAAAATCCTTAAAGGAGAAAAGCTTGCTTGCATACATTTAGATGAAGATTAGAGTAACATTAAGGTAACCTTAGATTGCTTGTTCTGATGTAATTCCCTGCTGAATTCATTTTCTTGCCAATAAGATTGCAGCCTTAAATTGAAATCCTAGGGTCCCTTGTGAGAAAAATTCTATTGTACTTAATATTTCTCATTATACATATGCATAGGGTTATTTTTTTTGATGATGATTTGCTCCAATGATGTAGAAGCCGTGATCTGTTCATGATAATTAAGGTTCTGATTTTTGTAGAATTAACGGAAGGAAGAGAGGACAGGAAAAGTGCCAGCTCCTGTTATTCACTGTCCACTAGAACAAAAATTGCTGACTCCTTTGCTTCAGCCTCTGTTCCATATAAAGCAGAAATACAGTAGGAAAAATCTTGCTTTGATATGTGAGTTGATGAATGCAATACCACCAGATGAGCTCTAGTAGATTACTCACTGTGTTACATGAGAGAACACATTTGGAGGCTTGTGCTGTAGGAAGAAAGAAAATGGTAAGTTGCTTAGCAAATGGCAATTCATGCCTTCCTCCCTTCCTGTTGCATTTTGCCATTTGAAGCACCAGAGGCTCCATCTTGTATCTTCTAGGAGCTTATTGAACTCTAGATGATCTCCATTTATTTTCTTGGAGAGACCTAAATCTCTGAGCCCACAGGTGGAAATTAGATTTTTCTGCAGCCTGTGTTTGTGGATGTATTCTCAATTGTTTCTCCTGTAAATGTTTTTATTTTTTATGGATGTTGTTGCAAGAAGTTTCTTTAAAAAAATACGTCTTATTGATGCACATCATGATACAGAGAGGAAAGAATGAATGAATGAAACTTACAAAAGATCAGCAAGGGAATTGCGTCACTGACATTTGCTATTATGAAAAGCAACCATGTGGAAAATGACTTGTGAATTTTGGATGTGTTTTAGAATGCCTGGAGTTTATATGTAAATAAAGGAAAACATTAATTCTAGGTATGAGGGTGTCCTTGATACTCTCTGAGCTTGGTTGTTTTCTTGCAGACATTTCATTACCCAAACTAGATAAAATAATCACTGCTAATATACTAGGTATGTATGTGCATATATGTGTGCAGGAAAATTAGCTGTGGTATTATTGCTGAACTGAAGTTGCACTTTGATCCTTGTTTCAGCATAACACATTAATTAATACAAGGCCTGCTGGTTTTCAGAAGTTTAGCTTGGATCAATGGTTAAATAAAGAATATTGAGAGGGATCCCTTTACATTGTTGTTGGTTTCTTCAATGCAATCATATATCAAAATCTGGATTTTGGTGATAGCTCTGTGGATTCCTGAGAACTGTAATGTTTCATGAACATAGGCAATATACTTTGAAGTTCCTCGTTTCACCATGTTTAAAAAACATGTTTTTTATTATATACTATAGTTTGAGGTATACATTTCAAACATTTTCCTTGCTGTATACTTTCTAAGCTTTCATCCAAATTTATTATAGCATACTATGAAAGATTAAAGGCAGGAATGCCTTTTTAAATCCCATTTCTTTAACTAGTTAGTTACCTTCCTTTTTCATCAAGTTCCATACTCTGTAGTTTTTGCAACTTTGTTTGCTGTAGGGAGTATGTTTAACTATGATTAAAGTTGTATCTTCACTCCAGGTTTTAATGTAAGGAAATAGTGGTCTCAGTTTTTATTCTGCAGTAGGAAGTTACAGATTTAAGTCTCCGGGATCACTGATATCTTTAAGAGGAAGTTTCCTAACTGACTTGGAAAAATGATACACTTTCCTGCAGGCAAGACAGTGCCATGAAAAAAATAGATTTGGGCAGTTACCTGTAAAAAATGTCAGAAAAACTACTGTATTTTTCATGTATGGTAGTATCATTTATATATAGTTATTAAAAAACAACCTGTGATGTTTAGTACAAGTGTGCATAAGATTCCAGCCTAAATTATTGAAGGTGACATATTTCTCTTGTCTTCCAATTAGCTAGAAATGTTGGGTTTCAGCATCATTTATTTGTGAACTGCTACAATTTGCAATTTTATTATTGATCTGAGTGGGCATTTGGGTGTGGCTTGATAGCTTTTGATCTACTTGCTGGCTTTGTCTTTGATTCATGTTTTCCTTTCATGCCTATGAGCTTATTTTAAGACTTATGAAAAGCTTTAAAAAAAAAACAAATATAAATGGACAATCTCATTAAGAGTTATGCATTCACTTGCAAATGGTGCCCAATGTACACTGATCACATGGCATTTCCTTTTTTTAGTTTTCTGAAAACTAATAGTTACTGTCCCATCTTTTATCTGCTTCAGATGGTGTACTGTAATATTGCTTTGCAAAAAGGATTTATTGTAACACCTTTTGCAGTAACAACTTCTTTAGTCTTTAGAATAGCCTAATGTTTAACTTATTGGGTGGAAAAAAAAATCTGGTTATAGTTTACATGTTTGGAAGCAGGCATTTGGTTGTTGGTTTCTACTTGCCATTGGTAATCTGGAGCCAGATTATTTGTTTATAGATACATCTCTGGTGGAGCATTGCTTTTAGTTTGAAGTATGATTCTCTGACTGTTCCACTCTTAGCATAGTATTGTTGAATAAAAGCAGCCATTGGTGGTAGTTTTTCATAATACAGGCCTGGTCTAAAAGAGCCTTCCCCAGTCAGTAGACGCTGAGATGTCAGACTATATAGCTTCTGCTGTACTTATTAGCAGGTTTGTTAGCTGCATTGGGTGGAAACAATAGAAGCTGTAGTAGTACAAAAACATCAGGATTATTCTACCTGTCACTCCTAATGCCTGCATAGTAATGTGTTTGGGCAACATACAAATATCTCTATTTTTAAAAGTCAATATATAAACCACCTAGATTTTCAGAAATCTTCCCAAAGCACACTTTTTTCTTTCCTTGTTCTGGTTATTGCAAAAAAAAAAAAAAAAAAGGCATTTGGATAGTTTCTGCATGTATGGAATTCTGTCCCCGGTTGCCTTCACTGCTTTTGTTGTGAATGAAGAATAGGAGCTGCTGCAGTAAGCATTACTCGTGCTTTCTCTTCCCCGGAGATTTATATTTCCATGTAGTGTATGTGTGCTTCCCTTTTGCCTTCTTTGTCAGTGGGACTATTGATGGCAGCAAAATATTTCTCAGCTCTGTCTGCAATTGCTGGGTACCATTTATTGCATTAACAGCAAGTTTGGATAGTAATGGAGGCATTAAATCAGACATATTCTATAAATAGGGAATAATTACTGCTGCAGTGAGTATGCATACATCTTGAAAGGATGGATTGATGCCGGGTGCTCTGCAGGCTGCTTCTATGTTGGCTTGTACAAATTGCTGGTTGATAAAGCCCTTAATTCTAGTATCTTCCTTTTTTTCCACACACAACACTCCTCCACCCTGCAGAACAGCAGTGAACTCTGTACTTCTCTATTGACCTTGGTGTATTTCCCAAGATTTCTCCTAATGAAAAAGTAGAATTTTGCACCATCAATTTCAGTGGGTCTCTTTTGCTGTGGATTAAAGCTGAGATTGCTAACCATGTCCCTTTGATCCATTGGCAAGAGACCACTACCTTGTATTCTTTTCTTCCACATTATTTTGAACTATAAATGTCATTTGCAGATGTGCTTCTGATTCCAGCCTTTGGAAAACATCTCTTGATGTGTCACAGCTAGAGGGTTGGAAGTTATGGTGCTACAGGCATTGGCTTTGAGGTCCCTTTCTTTGAATTTGGCAAGCTGTACAATTTAACCTTGCCATCACTTTTTACCATTTGTGAAATGAAAATGTTAATATTTTTCTGCCTCTGGGGTAATGTTGGATTTTTATATTTGGGCATGTATTTGAATATCTCTAATGGATTCATTGGTGTGCTGTAACTTCAGGAATATTGCCCAAATCCAGAAATCTGTGTGTACTCTGATATACAGTGAGGACCTCTCCATTTAGCTTAGTGAAGGAAACCATGTTTGTATACCTTTTTATTTCTCCCTTTTATTTTATTTAGGCAAATGAAGAATTGCTGTTGGAGCCCCACGTTCTGGGGTGATTGTTTGAAATGCTCACATCAAAATATAGTAGACAAAAACATCCCCACCAAACTGTCCTGTCTAATATGGCTTGCTTATAAAGTTTGCCATTGCACAAAATTATATGAAAGAGCAAATACTGTATTCATCTGCTAGACTTAGGGGAGCAGCCACAGATCTGTCTGTCTGTGAGTTCCCATTGTATATAGCAGAAGAAAGAGAATCTGCTCAAACAATGTTCTCCCCAATGTCAAGCTTTATAAATGCTTGCTTGCAGAAACACAGTGGTGGAGGAAGGGATACGTGTGCACGTAGATGGGGAGTTGGAAGGAAGATGGTTAGGTCTGCTGTCTTTTTACAGCCCTAGAGACCAATGATAGGTTTCATCCTATGAATTCAGTACAGGTAGTCCTCAACTTACTACAGTTCATTTAGTGACTATTCAAAGTTACAACGGCCCTGAAAAAAGTGACTGATGACCATTTCCCCCACTTACTACCATTGTAGCCATCCCCATGATCATTTGATCAAAAGTCAAATGCTTGGCAACTGGTTGCTGTGTCCCCAAGGTCATGTGATCATCTTTTCACAACCTTTTGACCAGCAAAATCAATGCCAGATTCACTTAATAACATCTGCAGTGATTCACTTAACAACTGTGGCAAGAAAGGTCATAAATGGGGCAAAACTCAACAAACGTCTCATCTAACAACATAAATTTGGGGGGCTCAATTGTGGATTGTAAGTCAAAGACTGCCTGTAGTGCTCCCAAGCATTTATTTAAATAAAGAAGTAAGCATGGAAATCCTTTTAGGATAGCAAAAACATCTGGTTCCCTTCTTTACTACATAGCTTCTAAGATATTCTCTATGAAAGCACCTGTAAAAAAAATTTGGAAACAGCTTATCCATGAATAAGTCATAAAAACAAGTAAATTCTCACAGACCTTTGCCTGGATTGCTTAAGCACATTAGTAGTACACCCAAGATTGTTTAATGAGCAACTATATAGTGCAACACGTTGTATAATTCTTGAGTGTAGCCTTTGACTTGCAACTATGTGTTTAGTGACTATTTGAAGCTACAGTAGCACTGAAAAAAAAATGACTTATGAATGGTCTTTGCACTTATAACCACTGCAGCATCCTCATGAGCGTGTGACCAAAATTTGGGCATTTAGTATCCAGCATGTATTTACACACAACCCCCGTGGTCATGTCAACACCATTTGTGACTTTCCCAGCCAGCTTCCAACAAGCAAAGCAAATGGGGGAAATAATCACAGTGTGAATTCACTTTAACAACTATGGTGAAAAGGTCATAAAATCCTGTACAACTCCACAACTGCCTTGCTTAGCAATGGAAATTTTGGTCGCAATTGTGGTTGTAAGTCAAGGACCACCTGTGTAACACAGCATGCTATCAATGTATATAGCACTGTAACTCAGTCTGGATCATTGGCAAAGTCCCAGGATTGGTTGCTTCTGTTCAGAATTCCTTTTTTGGCAAATATGACTTAAAGTGAATTCTTCAGATGACCTAATTCTTTAGTCTGGTAGCCAATGCCAAATGAGTACTTAGCATGTACAGTAATCTCATCTCTCTCTGATAATTACTGCAGGAATTTCCAGCTTTTTTGGAATTTTGGGAGGATATTATAAGCCATATTCATAAAATGGCTGCCCCAGTGGACATGGTCACACAGAAAAAAAATCATTATTCTAAAGACAATCTGATGAGTGATAGGTAGTCCTTGGTTTATGACCACAGTGGAGCTTGGAATTTAAGTTGCAAGTTGTTGTCATAGGTTAAGGCACCACCGCAATCAGCTCATGCTTAGGATAGTCATAAAGCAAGTCACTGATCATTAAGTGAATCATATGGGTGTTAAATGGATCATGTGGTCATTAAGCAAATTTATTCTGAATAGGCTGGAAAGCAGTAAAAAAGTTGCAAATTATCACATGACCATGGAACCAGTCATAAACAAAATTTGGTTGCCAAGTGCCTGAAATACAATCAGGTGACCATGGAAGGTGCGTGTCATACCTTTTATGGAAGGGTTAATATAAGTAGCTTTTTTGAAGTCCATTGTGACTACAATTTAATGTTAAATGATTGGTTGTAAGTCAAGAACTACTGTACTTGTAGCTACCTTGCTAATTTCAGTTATTTTTGTTTAAGGTACACACATCTAAATAGTAAAAATAAGCTGACTTATTTTTAAAGAAATCTCAACTATATTGTGGATGACATAGGGCAAAAAATGGAAGCAGCGCTACAAATACAGATTATGCTTGAGTCTAATGCTTTGCTTTGCAACATTCTAGTTTCTCCATTTATTTAACTTTACATTAAATGGAAACCGGAGAAAAACGGCTGGAGTATAATACCTGATAAGCACTCTCGTACTGAAGGCTTGTTGTAAATTTGTTTCTGTCACCCGTAAGATGAAAAATGCAGGGCACGAAGGTCTGCTGTGCATGATTTGAGAATGTGGATGGATCTTTTCATGAAGAAAGAAAAAGTTTTCCCTTCATCTTTTGCCCTCTCTTTCCTCCCTTCCTGTTTAGCTTCACGGCTTTTTTGTTTTTTTTTTTTTTTGAAGCTTCATTAGGAGTTCATAATGAATTCATGACCCGTTCTGCCTTATGATCTGTCTGCTTCTAATGTAACACCTTTCAGTGGATATTTTTAGCTTTGGTTTCTTTTCTTTCTTTCCTGCAGGATTCAAAAAGGACTTGCATTTGTGTGTGTGTCAAAACAGAGCCATCTCATGAAAAGTTTGGGTATGCAGGGAGGGGAAGATCTCGCCCATGTATATTTTTCAGTGTGATCTCTCAGACTATGTCTTGCAATTAATGCCTGTGAAAAACATTACTGGCTCATACAGATACAGCCAGATGGGAAACAGTTACATCTGCTGTTTGTGGAAAAGCAGCTGGATTTGGTGGTGGGATGCTAATTCTGAAGGCAGAGGTGGGGGAGATACAGCACTAAGGGTTCCTCATTCCCCTTCTTCATTATTTCAAGCCTAAAATTCAATAATTTGCAGGAGTTGTTGTAAAGAGGAAGAGTAACAGATGCTGATGTTGAAAGGGAAGCCTTGTAAATTCTGACTCTATTCTTGGGTGGTGGCAATGGATTTGAATGAACAATGGAAGCAATTAAAGTGCTCTGACTAGATGTATCATTGATTTGCTATTATTTCTAATGGTAGGAGGTGCTATCAATACTGAAAAACCTGAGAAGAAATCTGGAATTATGCACATTTTCTTTTTTTTCCTCCTCATCCCTGGGTTTGGTATACCAGGAGGACCTTGGATAGACATTACTAGAAGTAGTTTAAATTTAGATTCTTGCTCTAAACAAGGGGTTGGACTTAATAGTTATTGCCACCTCCTGTTATTTTATGAAGTGTACTCAAGCCTTAAAAGCACATTTTAAAGTGGGAAGTCCTGTCTTTTCTGTTGGCAAGAGATCAGAACAGGTGTTCTATGTATTGTTGAATGTTTGTGCTTAAGGGCTGTCCAAATTTGTTTTTTCTCCTTTTTATGCTTCAAAAAGACATTGTGTGTTGGCATTTCAGCGTGTAACAATGCTGTAGTGATATACATCAGTACATGGCTGATGTAGAGTAAACCCTATTGAATACAGTTGAAAAACTGTACGCCGGCCAGTGCGTTCCCACAGGGCGGGCCTCCTTTTTTTTTTTTTTGTAAAAATTTTATTAAGTTTTCAACAACAAACAAACAAACAAACAAATACACAA
>JAEANM010017287.1:0-12994 GCA_017656035.1 Myanophis thanlyinensis
AAGAAGAAGAAGAAGAAGAAGAAGAAGCTATTTAGAACACGAAGCTCCCCTGCGGCAATGAGACAAATACTGTTAATAGATCAGGACAGCTGCTCAGCCTCCTCCACCACATGAGAGCACAGCCAGCATGCTTCATCACAGGTGCAAATCATCCTACATTCTTAGTGTACCCAAACGTCTCTCTTCCCACTCTCTCGGTGGGTTGAAAATCACAGCATAGTTAATCTGCTCCCTTCTTTGCTCTTCTTCTGTCTCCATATCTGTATGTTATAGAACAAACGCCGCTGGTAGAGCTGACTGTGCATTGGAAACAACAAGGGATCTAATACACATGATAATGATGATGAAAATGATATTAACAATAAAAATAGCAAACTTCTACCCCTTTACAAGCCTCTTACCCTGCATTTTCAATTAAATTTTGAATCAGTAAACATCAGTGACTTCTTTGTTCCACTTTTTAATCCACTGCTCTACTGCTGTCTCTTTCCTGCTGCTTCCCCACCAAGCATCCACGTTTTAAAGCCAGAATAAGCTATTTCCAGGAATTTAATCCTGGAGTACCGAATGGACGTCCGGAAAGAATGCTCACCTGGGCATGAACCATCTCGTAGAATCATGAAGACTGCACAATCCCAGTGGATGACCTTCTGCCCTGCTCTCCGGTAGCATTACAGATCAGTGCAGCCTGGGGCCACAGCATGCCGCAGTCCGTCTTGGGTAGGTGGAGGGTAGGAAGGAAAAATACTGCTTCAGCCATACAGGCTCTTCCAAATCCACAGGGAGAGTGCTTTCATTCAGCATTAATCCAACACTGTCTATATACCACCCCGCCTGACTGACAGGCAATGAAGGTTAAGGCCCGAGAGTGAATTCCAATCATTTTCATCCCTTCCGCCTCCCCCTATGACTGTCCAGTGAGATGGATGATTCTGTCTTGGTAATTCCCTCTGTCACTCTCTTCCAAGAAAGTCTGGCAGGTCATCAAAGAAGAGATTAGTGAGATAATGAAAATGCCTCTCTTTGGAGCATTCCTAATTCCATCGCTGAGATTTGAGCACTGAATCCTCCCTGGATGAGACAGATGCTTCAATTATCTAGTATTGGTTTGATCTCAGCATGGAGAAATCTTTATTCCTCACAACTGTACAAATTCTCTCTAAAGGCTGCAGCATCATCTGCTGGCATCAGACAGAAATGCTGCACAATTTCCATCACTGAAAATCTATTGATGTTAAAATCCATCTCTTCCTCATATATTTTCAATACACACATATAACCGCAACCATATATGAGGCAAGAATTCTGAAAAGCATCAGTCAATAAGCTGTGGGTCTTAATCTCATAATATATGACCTGTGTATGAATAGATTCTTAATATTATTATTGTAGAAAGGCTGCTTTAACAACTATTCCAGTAAAAAGATATAACAAACATTTTATAATGTAAAAGCCCAATCATAAAACATAATTTATTATTTATGCTATTCAACTTTTGCTGCTACTACCGCTTTTCACTATATTGTAGATTTTAATTTTGCATTATCTTTTATCCAAGGCTGGCAAACAATTTTGATCTTGTGGAATCCTAAAAGGATCTTGGGATACCAAGGATCTTATGTAACACTTTAAGAAACACTGCTCTGTATCATACACAATTTTATATGCTTGCTTTGCATCCTCATTTACTTTGGGATAAAGATCTTAACTGTGATAATCATGCCTTATGTAATTATGTAAATGTTCAAATAATTTTATGTTTTTCTAACTCTAGAATACTCTTTTTACTCTTTTATGTTCCCTGTTTATTATTAAGTAACTATATATGGCTGCCCAACCCACACATGGTAACTCTAGGTGGCATACTGCAACAAAATAAAAACCCAGAAACTCCTACTCTCAATCAATAATTCCCAATTAATTCCTGTTCACTATGAATCAGTCCTACCTTTATAAACACTGGTCCAGTTTGCAGGACATGACGACCCAGTGCTTTTCCTACCTCTGTTAGTTCACTTGCTTTCATCCTGGAAGGTAGTGACTGGACGAAAGAAGAAGAGTACGTGGAACAGCTAAATGGAATGAGATTATTTAGAGTTAGGGAGAAGACGGGGCATACAGGAGAATGGTCAGTGGCGGAGGAAAAGAAGAAGAGAAAACAAGGAAGAATGATCCAGACCTGATACTGAGCAAAAATAATGACCATCTTATTCAGAGATAATGACAGAAACATCAGTCAAAAACCAGTTGCTGGTAAAGAACTTGGCAAAAGTTAGGTTGGCAGCAGCTGGAACTACAGAGAGGTGGAAGTAGAAAGCAGGAAGTTGGACAGAAAAGTAAAAAGCATGCACTGTTTATTGTCATCCTTTAGGCTTTTGATTAGAACCAGACAAAAAATTGTCTTCCTCTAGGCTTTTGATTAGAACCAGTTATGAGTCTTAGTAATTGTCCATAAACCAATCAACCACAAAAGCAATAAATGAGATAAGTCCCTGAATGACAGTTATGGATAGGCACAAGCTTGCATTAAGCAATATACAGTTCTCTTGCCTACAACACATAGTGGAGTTCTGATCAAGTTTTTTTTTATACTGGAAACAGATGAAGAGAAAAATGCTGGGTTACCTAGTGCCAAAGAAGTCTATAAAATCCACCCCAAAGATAAAGCTAGAAGTACACCACAGATGAATGAAGAAGAAACAGAGTATAAAGGAAGGACAAAATTACAATACTGTATAAGAATCAGAACCAAGTATTTTACTTTGAAATGAGATTCATATATATAAGAGCATTTATGGCAGCAAATCTCTTCTCTGCTTTCTTAATGCTGTCATGAAGAAGAAGACTGGAAGCTTGCCATTTTCCTAAAGGCAGGATGTATGTATATGTTGGGGTTTTTTTGATGACTGCTGCTTGACCTCTTAATGCAAGAATAACTCAATGATAACATGAGCAGCAGGTGGGTGGGTTCCTATTAGACAGTGCTTATTTTGGGGTATATGGCAGATGATATGGACAGCCATCAGTCCTTTGACCATCAGTCTTTAAAATAGGATATATAAAATGCTGAATTGTTATGGTTGAATCATTTTGAGTTATGTTACACATCATTGGCTTTCTGGATCTCTGTATGAATGAAGAACATGTTAGGATGTTCCACCCAGGTGCCTGAAGGGTGGAATTGAGTTTTAAAACTTTTAAAAGTGTTTGGGAGTTTCTCAGTGATAAAGAAG
The DNA here is from genome assembly GCA_017656035.1 of Myanophis thanlyinensis. NCBI lineage: Eukaryota > Metazoa > Chordata > Lepidosauria > Squamata > Homalopsidae > Myanophis > Myanophis thanlyinensis. The sequence goes on from JAEANM010017287.1 coordinate 3,234, forward strand.
GTATTTTCTCACATATCTAGTTGATTCTGACAAAAGGAGATTAGAATAGTAAATGAGATTGCTCTGGTAGGGTTCTCTCCAGTCCAAAGATTTGCCAGATTCTTTGCAGATAAAAGTCATCCACTTATTTCGACCGTGATACTAGTTGGGCAGAGCCAAGAGTAATAGTGGGAGCTGAATTTCATGTCGTCTGGAATTCTTCTGAACCCTATGGAGCCTGAGGGTATAATATGGCTCTCTGCAGTATGAGTTTTGCCCAGTGGTGGGATTCAAATAATTTAACAACCGGTTCTCTGTCCTAATGGCCAGTACTCTGAACTGCTTAGAAAGTTAACAACTGGTTCTAGCGAATAGGTGTGAACTGGTTGAATCCCACCTCTGGTTCTGCCATGTCTGAGCTGAATTCATGATCAAATGGGCTCCTTTCAGAGCATGTGTAGCTAGATTTAAGAAGTAAAAAATGTATAAGAAGTAACAAATTTATTTATTAGAATTTGTCAAACAAAAATGAGAACAAAAATAAAATAATAAAAATACAATGACAAGGACAATAGGCACATTAGTGTACTTATGCACGCCCCCTCTACTGGCCACTTAAGTATGATGTAAGGTCCACAGAAGTCAATTTGTGACTGAAAATGTGAAAATTTGTAGCTGAAACAACTGAATCAGGTAGAGCATTCCAGTCTTTGACTATTACAGAAATCATATTTTTAATAGTCAAGTTTAGAATGATTTACATTGAGTTTAAAGCGGTTGTTTGCAAGTGTATTATTGCAATTAAAACAAAAAAAGTAATTTACAGGTAAAACATTACTATGTATAATTTTGTATGCAATACCTAGATCTGACCACAAGTGATGCAGTTCTAAATTATCCAAACTGAGAATTTCGAGCCTAGTAGCATAGGGAATTCTATTGTATACAGAAGAGTGCAAGACTTTTCTTATGAAATAATTCAGAACTTGCTCAATTGTATTGATGTCAGATATATGGTGGGGATTCCAAATAGTTGAACAATACTCTAAGATTGGTCTAGCATAAGTTTTATAAGCTCTAATTAGCAATACAATCTTTGCAGGAAAAAAAACTTCATATCTTTGAGAGAGGATAAGGTGCTTTTTAATTTTGAACAAGGCACTAGCATGCCTTGTTTTGAAGAGATCATCTCTAGATACAGTTGTGTTAAGACAATTTTTTCTCAGTCTCCAACTGAAGATTTTGGGGAAAAAGCTATGGGGGATCATAGATGAAGAGGATTATTTAGATCCCTTTCAATCAGGATTCAGGACATGCAATTGAGACAGAACTCATTGATCTGGTGGAAGAGCTCTGTTGCCAACTGGTAAAAGGAATTTACTTTTGAAACTTTCAGCAGCATTCAGTATCACTGTCAGTGTTATCTGCTTTGACCACCTCTAAAGATCAAGAGTGGAAGTAATGTTTTACAGTGGTTTTTCTTCTACCAAAATCTTTAATTCCAGTTGGTAGCTATGATGGTGTAGCAGTCAAATTCTTGGCTGTTCTACAGGACTTGATGCTCTTGCATTGTTTAATATCTATAAAAAAACCACCGGGAGAGGTCATCTATTTTTCTGGAGAAGGTGTTATAAACATGCTAATGATTATGATGCAACACCTCCTCACAATGGACTGGAAATGCTGTAGCTTTTAACTGATGTGTGGAGTGCGTGTTCCACAAAAAGCTCAAATTAAATCCTAGCAAATACGAGTCTCTGTTTATTTGGAAACACTGTAGCTATAATTTATTCCAATGACAGCTTTAAGTTGCCCCTGAATTAGCTCTTCTGTAATTGATGGTCCTTCTGTATCTCCAACTGCTGCTAGAGCAGCAGGTACAAGCTGTGGCCAAAGAAACCTATGTCAGTTTGGGGTCTTTTTCGACCATGAATCCCTGGCAATACTGTAGTGACTCATACTGTCATCTCACATTTTAATTACAGCATCACACTGAACATGGGGCTGTTTCTGAAGATTACTTGAAAGCTGCAATTCACAAAAACAGCAGCTAGGTGCTAATGGAGCTATGTTGCCTTTTAAACTATTTCTTGGTTGTTGCACTATTTCCTATAAACCTTTAAGCCCAGTTCAAAGGGCTGGTTATTATATACAACAATCTATGTGGTGCTTTGCCAAGATATTTGAGGGATCATTTTCCTCAAAATGACTCTTCCTGCCTACACAGAATGTAGAAAAATGGGTTCAAACTTCCATGAGGAACCAAAAGGCAAGTGTATGATAGCGCTCATGTTTTGCCTATCGTATTTTGCAGCTGATCTTGTGCATATCTGTCAAAATCATGTTATTTAGTCAGGCATCTTAAGGAGCATAGATGAGGGGAGGGTTGTTTCAGGTTTCTGTGATTTTATATTAGGTTTTTATATACTATGTGCCTTCAGTTATGGAACTGGGGTGATATACAAGCATATTTAATAAATGGGATTTTATACCTACATATTTTTCATACTTTATGTATCTTTGAACACATTAAATGGCAAATGGAAGTTTATGCATGATTAATTGGTTTCTATACATGTACAACGAATGGGAAGATTTTGTTCACTGCAGCTGAGGACCATTAAATCAAATGTTTACCGTGTCTAGATGAAAAGATTATTTTAAGTACAGTTTTCTTCAAAGATGAACTTCAATTATTAACATATCTATTTTGCTTTCTTGGCGACAATATGGAAACAGTTTACTACTGCTGCTTTGCCAGGCTATTTTTAAAAAAAACTTTCAGACTAGTTTACAGCCTTCAGGAATTTTTATCCAAACTATAGCCAACTATATATATTTTAATTACTTAAACTTTGAATGGTGATTTTAAACCTTAAACTTGTCATGTAATTTAGCTAAGATCTAAATATTGAATTGAAATATTTTACACCAATCATCTGGGTCCTTCCTTCCTTCCTTCCCTCCCTCCTCCCTCTATTCCTTCTACCAGTCATCTCACCATAAAGCACCTCTGGATGGCTTACAAAATAGTTTGTTCTAAATTGATATCAGCATAGCATATAAACATATTCAATGAGTGAAAAATGTGTCACAAAAGCTATATACTAAAATAGTAAAATAGCATAATAGCAAATTAGACTCATGAATATGGTAAACAGGAGAGCACATAAATTGTCTTTAAAAAATTTCGAAGAATATAACACTGTTTTGAAGCAGATGGCAGAAATTGCCATTGGCCTTTGGTCCCATTGTTGATAAATATGGAAATATAGAATGCTACTATTCAGTTCTTTGATTCAAGAGCAATGGATGGTGAAAACTGCAGCTGGTCCTTGTTTTTTTGGGGGGGATAACTGGGTAACAAGCTCCAAAGTTCTTTTAGATTTGGAAGAAATGACCACATCAATACGAATACTTAAGGCTTTATTCCAAGCAGTATAAGAAAGACACAAATGCCAAAATGTACAGGAATCCAAAACAGCAGTAAAATATTACACAAGACAGCAATTAAAAATATATAATAAGAATACATTACAATAAGAAAAAGAAAGACAAACCTAATTCCTTTTTGCTTGTCTGGGAACTAGACAAAATAATGGCAAGTGGATCCCTTCAAGGCCAACAAGCATACAGTCCTCTCCCAGATAAGTCTGCATTGATATTATATAATGTGGAGGTTTTTGACAAGCTTATATAAACCCCTGGTGTGCTTAATTAGCACCTGGAGGGGGCTGGCTATGGAGAGGAGTTTTGATGTCTCTTTGAATGGATTGGCGAGAAGCTGACATGTGATAATTAGTGGGGAGGAACTTTCACTTTACTTGGGTGGAGAAAGCCCAGGAATTTCCAATTCAGAATTTCTCCAGCTGTGCCAATACAATGTCTTCAATAAAATCTTATTCTAAGGACTTTTGTCTCTTTGGAGTTCTGATTGCGTTGTTGATGTTGTGTGGAACCCTGAAAACTGGATTTTACCAAGTGTTAAAGATGGTCCTCTGTTTGGAGAATGAGTACATAGCGGAATGTTGTGAGAATGGTGTGGTATAATACACAAAACACTATACAGTTACACTGAGTAGTAAAATAGGTATTTACTTTAATGGAAATGGAGGTTTAGCAGAGTCCATCAGTCAGTCTGAAGTCATACACAGTCAAGTCAATCAGTCTTCAAACAGTTCAGTTCAGGGTCTCAAAGTCCATTAACAAATATACAGTTTGATGCAATCAGTAAACTCACAGTATACAAACTGGTTAACACAAGGCTATTCTTCAGTGACAAACACCCTGCATTCAGTAATCCACAACCAGCAATCCACATTCTAGTAACCAACTTCCAGTAACCCACAATCACAAGTGATTCTGGCTTCTTCTTATTGCTGCTTGAGGAATCAGAAGCCAATCACATTTTCCTTAAAGCTATAGTACATTTAAAGGTAAAGTAATAAACCTTAAAGCAACAATCCTGATTTATATATTGTCTACCCAACTATTGTTAGTTTTACATTCCTAACATCAAGGATAAGGAAGACAAGCCTATCTTATCTTGGAATCCTTTTTCCTCCATCAAGGTTCAAGATTGAGGATTTCAGCCAAGAATGATGGTAGAAGCTAAGGAAGTTCAGGAATCAGTTGTATGCGACATTTTAACATCCCATTTGAGATAGTATTTAACATTCCATTTTAAGCAACAGTTCTTGGTAGTCTTCCACCTAAATACTATCAAATTTACTTTAGCTGCTGAATCAACCAAATTCAGATGGATGCTATCATCAATCAAAGTAGCAGAAAATAATGTACAAACTTTCCAGAGCTCTAGAATCCTTCTTCAGTCATGATTTTTTTCAATTAACAGAGGAGGAAAATGTCCTAAAATTAGGCCAGATGTTTCTTCAAAGATGTCTACAGTTAAATTAATCCATAAGTAAAGATTTATCTAGATTCTCAATTACTATCAGTACTGGATGAATTTTGAATTATTCAAAGCCTATGATATTTTTATATAATTTAAAAACATTGCTAAGGTAGCTATTAGTCATGAGCAAGAAAAAAAGTTGATTATCCCACATTAACTAATCAGTGGCTCAGAGTATCAAATATTAAGTACCTTCTTATGACTTTAAGAAGAGTTATATTTCACAAAACATTCTTTTCATGTTTATTGACTCTCAAGAGAATATTTATAAATAATTTTCTGTGAACCTCATTATATTAGGAGTGTAAAATGTGAGTTAGTCATAAGACTATTATGGCTTTGTTTTGGCTTAATATTAGGAATGGAATGCAATTAACAGACAGGAATAGACTAGACTAGACTAGAATAGAATAGACTAGACTAGAATAGAATTATTTAGTATGATTAGACGCAAAGAATTTATCTACAGTGCAGCTCTCAGTATACATATAAAGCAACAGAATAATCATAATTATCATTCAAATAAGGGAATAGTAAAGAATATAAAAAGGATAATAGTAGTATTATAGCCATATAACATGGATAAATAGACATAGAAAAAACTATCCGTCTCTAGGGTTGTTTTTTTTGGTTTTTTTTTTGCATGCAATGTCCTATATTAGCATCCTGAGAGAAGGAGTAGAAATAGTTTATGTCTAGGATGTGAGGGGTCTCTAGATATTTTCTCAGCCTTCCTTCTGATCCAGGCAAAGTACAGATTTTCTATGGAAGGCAGGCTGGTTGCAATTGTTCTTTCTGCAGTCCTAACTATCCATTGAAGTTTGTACCTGTACTGTTGGTTCCTGTACCAAACCATACAGTTATAGAAGTTCAAATGACAGTCAATAATTCTACTGTAAAACTCAACAGCTCCTAGGACAATCTAAACTTCCCCAGCTGACACAGGAAGGACATTCTTTGTTGTGCCTTTTTAATGATGGTTCTAATGTTAGGTATCCAACATTTTGATATTGATTATCAACATATTCATAAGCTTGTTGATCAATACAATTTAAAGATCTAAATGTACTTTTCAATTATGCGTAAAATGTGGAATTTATTATTTTATGATTGATGAACCTAAATATCATTTCAGTCATAGAAGTTTCTATGCAATATATACAATATACTATACAGTATACTAAAGTACAGTATTAATAACTGTATGAAGAATTGTGATTTATCAAGCAAAGATGGCAATAAAAAATAATTAATCTTCAATGTTAGAAAGTCAGTGCAACCCTAGATTTAATATCCTGTGTTGCTGATATGTGTTCATTTTCTCTTTATGAATCGACTTTCTTATAGATGTAATGACTGATTCTATGTGGTCAAGGTTTGATTATATATTTAAAGATTAAGTTGAATTATTTCTTACATATAATGATATGTTTTCACTGTTTTCCTTTTTTTCTGATTTTTCTTTTCTTTCTTTTCTTCTTAGCAAATGCACACTTTGGAAGCTTTGGTACTCATTATTTTTTCAAAGTTCAAAATGTAACACAACTGGAAAATTTCCTGTTTACCAGTGATAAAGATGATCATGGTTATCTTGCATGAATTGGATGTGGATAAATGTTTAAAAGTATTGCCAAGTCTGTTCCACAAATTACAGCAATCCTATTTGCTACCTATAAAAATTTATATTGCATATGGATGACTACTTCTTTCAGCATAAGAACTAGTATTAAAAGAAGAAGAAGCGTTTAAATGGAGAAAATGTCAAAAGGCCAAAGCAATTTCCATTAGCTTGATAAACTGTTGAGCTGGTATAAACTAAATTAGCCAAGTACTCAATTGTTTTATACTAAGGTTCAAGAACTTATGTTTTTGATGTAGCAGCACAGGAATTGTAAGAACTTGAAAAACAATATGCACTTGTCTTTCATTTGAAGCAGAACACTTAGATCATATATCTTTTGAAAATTAGACACTAGGCAGTGCATTTCCTTTTTCATTATGTTGTATATAAAAATACTAAGCGCGATACCGGACTGATATTAACAGCATTACCTTGGCATAAATTGAGTTATAAATGCTATTTCATTAAAATGTTCATTAAATGTATTCCAATAACATTGATTTATACAAAATAAGAACACTGAAGTATTTTTGTCCATGTTAATGTCAATATTTGTCATATGTTTCATTACTGTATTTAATTAAGGAACAGCAAGAAAATCTGAAATAAAATTTATATTACTGAAAAAACTGACATTATTACAAATAGATTGGGCTGGGAATGTCTTCCTGGATTCACCATTCCTGCTTCTTGAACAGGTGGCTGCTGCAGCTAGGAAGGCCTTTGCATAGTTTCAACCATTTCATTTTCATTTCATTTATTAAATTTATATACCGCCCCCTCTCCCTAAGGACTCGGGGCGGTTCACAGCAGATAAAATACAAATATAAAATACAAGATACACAATACAAATTAAAATCCAATATAAAATCATAATGTAAAACCAGTGTATCAGTTGCACTATTTCAAAGTTTAGGAGCCCTTCCAACAGTCAATCAAGCTCTGGCCACCTAACACTCTATGTGGGATTACCCTTGAAGATCATCCCAGAAGTTTTAGCTGGTCCAGAATGCAGTGATATGGCAGTGATGAGCATGACACAGTATACCCATATAACTTCTCTTTTTCATGAACTGCTCTAGTTTCCAGTTTCTTTCTAGATGCAATTCAACATGTTGGTTCCTGTCCATAAAGCCCTACACAGAATAGGGCTTGATTACTTGAGGGAATATTGGTTTCTTATAGTATCTGTCCAGCAAAATTGGTATGCTCTGGGCTCCTTTGATTAAACAATGCCATCTATTGGGACTTTGGACACATGTCTTTTTTGTACCAGTGGCCATTGTCTGGAATTAGTTTCTCTCCAAGATCCAAATTGTCCCCACCCTATTGGTATTTTGAAGAACCTTAAAGATGTGGCTTCATCCAGGCATTTGGTGAGCATGATTGAAATTTCTCTTTTTTTGTTTCCCTTTCCCACCTGGGTTTGTTATGTCTACTACTTTTAGGTTCTGGATTTTGGTTATCTCTTTTTGTTGTTGTTGTTGTTGTTTATTTTGTTGACAGACATGTCTACCATAACCATTACTACTTAGCATCCTCACAGGAAGACATTCCCTAGGTTTATGTTACGTAAGATATGATTAACCCTGGAAAGAAAAAATGATGTGGATATAATTTATTTTTATTATGTTCATATGGAGAGAATACCAACAGCTGTGTTGAGGATATAATTTACTTTCATTATGGTAACATGGAGAGAATACCAACAGAGCTGTGTAAATGAAACTTTAAATCAACCCAAGGAATCAAGGGCATATAAAGGTTGTGTCCCTTTCTCGCCAAAAAAAACAGGATGCCAAATTAAGATCAATGTAACTCCTTTATTAGCCACAGAAACAACAGCACCCATTTGGGTTTGTTTTGTTTCCTCCCATTCCTCCAGCCACAAGGCCCTCATCTTTTCTCCAACAGCTAATTTGGGAATAAAAAATGGAACAGCAGCACAGATTGGCCTTATCCATCAGCCAAAGGCTAAAGACCAAATTCAAAATGGAATACAAGCAAGGAAAAGTCCAACTAACCTTAAAACATGTGCATTAGTTTATTGCTCAGCCCTTTGTTCTGGCCTTAATTTTTTTTTTTCAGTTTTTTTTTCCAAATGACCACCATTTCACAAGTAAATATTTTCCACCCTGCCTAAGATCATAGTCAGTCAATATTCACTAGCAACATGGACTTTTCACCATTACTATAAGACTTGATATGATTTAGGAAGTGCATTAATTCATTTTTTTCATAAAATTGTTTTTTAAAAAACATTCTCATTCTCTATGTTTTTCTTTTTGTCACTTTCAGTTTAGGAATCAAAACTATTAGCAATGTGTTCATTGAGCAGACATGTAGTCATAAAATGAGAATCCAGAAAGAAAAAAGGAGGAAAAAATGAATGGATAATCCAAAACAGATACCCCCTTTTCACTAAACAACAAAATCCAAACATTCTTCTTCTTGCTATATAGACAGACCTAATTTGCCCAGATATAAACCTGGGTCATTAAAACTCAAATTGTGAGCAGCCACATAAAATGAATGAATTGTTAAGAAACAGGGTAAAAAAACTTGCAAGGCCATCTATCTACTGTTGTGAGTTAATAGTTGCTTTCTCTTTCATTGGGTAGTTGGGAGAGTTTAGTAGTGAAATGAAGGCTTAAACAAATGAATTGGTTGACTGATTATGTGCCATCAATTTTTAATCCATTTTTTGATCAATATATGAATTTTAGAAAATGGCTAATAATGTTTGAAATTCTAAAAATCATGCAGCATAGTGCCTGATCTCTCTTTCAGGCTTAGGTGTAACTCAATGATGATAAATGGTTAGCAGTAATGAGGTACATCAGTATTCAAGTCCCTCTGCAGACATTCATATTCTTGGGTTCCAAATGAGAATATAAATTTTACTCTAAAGAACTGGAGGGGAGAAAATAATCAGCATGCTGATTGAAGTTATGGTGCAAAGGAATGGATGAGACAAAAAAAGATGAATAATAACTCTGAGGGATGTAAATAACATCAAATTAGGAACCAACACTTAAAATGTAGTTTTTCATTTTTGTATCTTTTCTGGCTCTATTATGTTAGGTTTTTAGATACCCTAAATGTTCTATACCTGATTAAAAATACAGGAGACACCAAGTCTGGTGTCAGTTAGCAGAGAGCGGGAAAACCGGTTAATTATAAATGCAGGAGACACCAAGTCTGGTGTCGGTTATCAGAGAGCGGGAAAATCCTGCTCTCTGATTG
>JAEANM010017288.1:0-12994 GCA_017656035.1 Myanophis thanlyinensis
TATGTGAAACTGATGGAAGAGGAAGAGGAAGACAGCCAGGACAATTTGGATTACCAGGAAACGTAGGAAGAAGAAGAAGAAGAAGATGAAGAAGAAGAAGAAGAAGAAGAAAGTCTGTCCCCCTTCTCCAGCTCCAATCTCAGCGGCTCTCTTTCTCTTCTCCCTCTGCCGTAAGACTCTGGAGTACTTGGGTTCCTAAAGTCAGGTGTTCTCCCCCCCTTCCCCCCACCCACCCACCCCAGCCTTTATTTGGTTCAGACGTTTCCCCACCCCAACAAACTAGCATCAAAGGTTAAAATTAGAAAGGGTCACGAGGCTTGCCGAAAAGCTGACTGAAAGAGAAACCAGCCTAAAAAAAATAATAACACGAGGTGCAGAGAATTCAAAACGGTGTCACAAGGAAGCTAGGGGTCCCATGCACTTGGGCCTGAAGGGAGCTAGCTAGCTTCGTGCCCTGACCTGAACTAACCTGAGTTCGAGTCCTCGGTGAACCTTAAAGCGGAACAAAGGAAAAAAAAATTTTTTTTTTAAGTGCGTCGTTTGTGATTAATGGTTCCAATAACTGCAGAAGAGACACGATGAGCATGGTTTGCATGAGCCACGGACGTGTACAAACGAATAGCGCTCTGCCTTGGCAACTGGGGACTTCGATTCCCAGGATTCCCCAGCCAGTTAAGGCTGACTAGAGGATTCTGGGAGTTGAAGTTCCACAGCTCTTGAAGTTGCTAAAGGCTGAAATCATTGTGCTTTAACAGCATGGGGCAATAAATACATTTTTGTAGGATATAAATCAGGTTTATTGAGACTTCTAGTGAACCAGAAGTTCTTAAGCTTCAGGCCCTGGAGGTAAATATGATCTCCACCACTTTGGGAATCACTCTAGAGATCTACAGTACAGTTGTGGTTTTTAATCAGACAAAAAAAAAGGACATTGAGTATGTCACCATATGGACCACAGGTAGTCCTCGACTTACGTCCAACAATTGAGCCCAACATTTCTGTCGGCAAGGGCAATATTTGTTCAGTGAGTTTTGCCCCATTTTACGATCTTTCTTGCCACCGTTAAGCGAATCGTGGCAGATGTTGAAGTTAGTAACAAGGTTGTTAAGTGAATCTGGCTTCCCCGTTGACTCTGCTCATCGGAAGGTCACATAAACCCGGGACTGTCATAAATATGAATCAGTTCCCAAGCATCTGAATTTTGATCCTGTAACCAAGGGCAGGATGCTACGTCAGTGTGAAAAAGAGTCTTTTTTTTTCAGTGGCGTTGTAACTTTGAACGGTCACTAAATGAACTGTTGTAAGTCTACCCGTATATTTTCCTTGGGATTTCATTTAACAATACAGGAAAGGAATTTAAATTACCTATTTTGCCTGGGGTCCTATTGCTTTGGGGGGGGGGGCGTGTATAGCTGGGCATTGTGTAACTTTGGCGTGAGATTAACTCCCATCCTAAAAAGGGAGCTTGCAAAAAGCAGGATTACCGCTGCCGTGTTTAAAGTCGAAAAGCCATCAGCTATAATCAAAGAGTACATTCTTTTAAAAAAACTTTTTACAGAAAATGTTAGGATCTTTACAATGGGCTGTTTTGGATTCCTTGCCTTCTCCATGGCACTTTGGATGCAAAAACCATCCGTATATCTTTGCAATACTTTCAAACTGGGTTAAAAAAATTCCTGCTCGGACAAACTATTAAATTCGGTATAAACTGCTCTGTTTGGAGGGGTGCAAAATAAAGACACCTTACATTCAATTTTGGATTTATTTCCACTTATAAACAGGAAATTACTTCAATGTGGTAACCCCCAGAATTCATAAAATCCTAGGAAGGACCTAAGAGGTCATCAAGTTCAACCGCCCCCTCCCCATGGCAAGCTTTCTCAACCGTAGCAGCTTGAAGATGGGAGGACTTCAACTCCCAGCATTGTCCCATCAGCACACTGGCAGGAGAATTCTGGGAATTGAAGTCCACCCATCTTCAAGTTGCCAAGATTGAGAAATACGCTAACCTTGAACAGATTATGATTCAGCATCTCTTTGAAAAGCTCCAGTAAAGGGGAAGAAAGCACGCCAAATGGGAGCATGTTCCACTAATAAACAGCTTTTCTCCTCCTAAATGTCTAAATAACCCAGCGTTTCTTAACCTTAACAACTTTTCAGATCCCAGAATTCCCTGTAACTCAGCAAAACTTTTCCACATCTGAATTAAAGTGCAAAAGGAATTAGAGGCGACCCAGAAAAGTCTCCGTTATGATGGAGAATGAATGAAGTCCCAACCTTTTTACAGGTTTGAAGGCCGATTCATGCTCGGCTTGCCGGTTCTGGCAAGTTTTGGTTTGGGGGGCTGTTTTAATCTCTTTTAGATCAGGGGTCTCCAACCTTGGCAACTTTAAGACTTGTGGACTTCAATTCCCAGAATTCCTCATTTCAGTGAATGAATTCTACTTTGAAAGTGCACAATCTGATCCCTGGAAGGATATTAGGTCAGTGTTTCTCAACCTTGGCGACTTTAAGATGTTTGGACTTCAACTCCCAGAATTCCCCAGATCCAAACATCTTAAAGTCGCCAAGGTTGAGAAACACCGATATAGGTGGTGAGATCAAGAATCTTTTCTTGAAAATCCTGGCTCCGACATCTGACTTGAATCATTCAGAGGGTAAGAAGTCCACTGCACATATTCTCAGAAGCTCCCCACCACCAATGCTCACACCTCTTCCCATAAGCAACCACAATCATGACTACCGCTGGGAGCAGCATGGGTTATCTTTATGTTCTTATGCTATGTTTGCAAAATAACTTATGATTCAGAAAGCAATTCTGCAGTAGCCGAGGCAGCTGCCAGCGAGAACCCAAGCCAGCCAAGAATCAGGGCCAGCCAGTGGGAGGAAAGAATAAAGATCCTCGCAGGTATTTCTAAGCTAAAACAGATAGTCCTCGACTTATAGCAGTTCGCTTAGCGACCGTTACAAGTTACAACTTTGCCGGAAAAGCGACTTACGACCGTTTCTCACAATTAGGACTGTTGCAGCAGCCCCCCAATCATGCGATCAAAATTCAGACAACGCTTGGCAACTGACTCACGGTTGTGACGGACGCAGCGTCCCAGGGGTCGCATGACCCCCCTTTTGCGACCTTCTGACAAGCAAAGTCAATGGGGAACCCGGATTCACTTAATAACCGAGTGACTAATTTTAACAACTGCAGTGGTTCACTGAACAACGGTGGCAAGACGCCAAAGGTGCGTCTTGCCACGAGACGGCTTACCTAGATGAGATCAGAAACCTGGAGAGCTGGTGCCAGAAAAACAACCTCCTTCTCAATGTCAGCAAGACAAAGGAGCTGATAGTGGACTACAACACAAAGCAGAAAAGGACATACCAGACCCCCGCCATCAACCACTAGCCCAGTGGAGAGAGTGGACTGCTTCAAATACCTCGGCGTCCACATCTAGCAGAACCTGACATGGACCCAACACATCGACATCGTGGTGAGAAAGGCCTGGCAATGTCTATACCAGTGGTGGCGAACCTTTTACTTACCAAGTGCCAAAAAATACATGCTTTATGCATATTATCCGCACTTGTGTGCGGCTCCTCTACATGCACTGCTTGTGCAACTGAACCATCTGCGCATGCATGCAGCTTTTCTATATGCAATGCATGCGTGCTGTGCACAGGCACTTGCACACACATGAGCAATCGCATGTGCGTGCACAGGAGAGCTCTGAAAGACCAGTTGGATTTCCTGCTGCAATCGAGCGCATGCACAGCGGAGGCCCGAAGACCAGCTGGGTCTCTGCAATTGTGATGTGTGCATGCGCAATCACATGTGCATGCTCAGCCGGAGGTAAGTTGGCCGACAGCTTGTGTGCCCAGCAACATGGCTCGGTGTGCCACCTGTGGCACCCGTGCCATAGGTTCACCATCACAGGTCTATACCATCTCAGCAACCATTCAGAGTTACAAAGGTCCTGAAAAACGTAATTTAACGACCAATCTTCATACCTACAACCGCTATAACATATCTGCGGGCAATGTCCTGCAGTCCTGTGATTGTCAATTAAGATCTTCCCAGCCGGCTTTTGAGAAACCAAGTCAATGGAGAAGCCAGAAGGAAATGTCCCAAGTGGCAATAACATGATATCAATTGCAGCCAAAAAAAAAAAAAAGATTGCAAAATCGGGTGCGGTCACATGCCTCCCTTAACAACCACTTAACGACAAATTTGCCTCAATTGATTGTGGTTGTAACTCAAGAATGACCTGTATGTTTGTATATAAATCCCAGATGGTCTCCCAACTACATAAGCCTTGCTTACGCTAGCTAGGGCAGTATTTTTCAACCTTGGACACTTTTAACATGCTGGCCAGGGGATTCTGGGAGTTGAAGTCCACATTTAATCTAATTTTAATTGAATTAATTTAACTAAATTATTTTAAATTGTTAATATTTTAATCATTTTAATTGTTTAATATTTTTAATTGATTTTAATTGAATTTAATTGAACTTTATAATGATATGCTTTTAATAGACAGTCTTCATTTAATTATTTTAAATGGGTTTTAAATTATTATTTATGTATCTATGTTTTTTATTGGCTGTGCACCATCCCGAGTCCCTAGGGAATAAAACCTAAAAAAAACTATGCATCTAGAAAAATGGCAAAATAATCTCTATTGCTATCATCCAACTAGATTATTTCTCTTTGGAGGAAAATGGTCTCCAAACTCAGGCATTCCTGCCTACGTGAGGTATCCTTTTATGACTAAGATTTGGGAAAAAGAAAGAACAAACATTTGCTGATGTTAAAACAAAGAAAGAGAACAACCACGAGTTTCCTCCCACCCAATGTAAAATGGCAGCTCTCCATGGAATCAATGTAGCCCCAATTGTAATTATTTTTTCCCCAAATAGTTCTAAAGTTCATTATAAGAATTTGTATTGGAGTGAAAATATTTGGCAACAAAATGTCTGTTTATGAATGTGATGATCTCGCTTGAAACTTACAGTGGTGTCGCTGGTATCTCTGCCAACAAGCTGTAAATCTCACTTCAGAGAGATGCCCTTAAAGTGATTTCCTTATGTTTCTAAAAAACAGAAGAGAGAAGAGGGACAAAAGTTAAGATGAAGAAGAATTTCCGTTTTGGATCAGAACCAAGTTTTTAGGCCTCTACCTGACTATTTGCTTATGTTGGCTAGAAATTAAGACTGTAATTCATTATCTGCTTACTGGAAAATAAATCCATGGAATCTAATAGGATTGAGTAGATATGAAAATGACACAATGCCAGCTAATGACAAGTTTAAGATTAAAAGAACACTCTAAAAATTAAGATTAAAAAACTCTCTCTCTCTCTCTCTCTCTCTCTCTCTCTCTCTCTATCGTATATGGTATATGGTATATGGTATATGGTATATGGTATATGGTATATGGTATATGGTATATGGTATATATTTGTTTTTGTAGATTTTCATGGGTGCAGGTATGCAGGTCTAGGTTTATTTGGGTCTTTTCCCGTTTAAGTTTGAGAATTTCTTCGCAACGTTTCGGTGAGATCCCACTCACCATCTTCAGGCTGGTGTCTTCTGCTTCAAGCCAGGGCAAGAAGTGTGTGACTGGAGCTGCTGTCTCTCTATAAATACTAGTGGGAAGGAACCTAGACCTGCATATGTATGTATATGTACACAATATAAAAAACAATAAAACTAATAAAAGAGAGAATAATATATTAATAAAATAAAAAATAACCTCCATCCTCCACCCCGGTGACAAGATATCACACAAGCCATTTAATAAACTCAATCCCACTTTGTGTCCCCCAGGGCCACTGGCAGAACCAGGTCTTCAGCTCATTCTGGAAGAGTGTTAGAGTGGGGGGCATTCTAATCTCTGAGGGAATGTTGTTCCAGAGAGAGGAAACCGCCCCCCCAAGAGAAGGCCCTTCTTCTGGGTCCCATTAGATATATCTTCCTAGAGGATGGAACCTGCAACATTCCTTGCTTCCTCATTCTGGTGGGTCAGGTAGATGTGACTGGCAAGAGACAGTCCCTCAGATAACCTGGTCCCAAGCCATGAAGGGCTTTAAATATGAAAAACCAGCACCTTGAATTGTACCCAAAAGCAACTCGGCAACCAATGCAGCTCCCATAGGAGAGGTGATACCTGTGCACATTGAGGTCTGCAGAAAACCATGCAGGCCATTGCATTTTGTGCCAACTGGAGTGTCTTCAAGGGTAGCCCCATGTAAAGCAAGTTGCAATAGTCGAGATGGGAAGTGACTACTAGGACATGAGTGACTGTGGGTAGGGATTGTTAGTCCAGGAAAGGACATAACTGGAGCACAACTCACAGTTGTGCAAAGGCTCTCCTGGCCATGACCATCACCTGCTCTTGGAGCAAGAGATGTGAGTCCAAAATAACCTCCAGATTATGCACAGGGTCAGTTTGGGGATAGTGCCATTTTGGTCAAAGACCAAAGGTGGCATTTCTGTCTGGACTAAAGAAGCCCAAACCAGAGCCACTTGGTCTTGAATTTTTGGTAGAAAATTCAAAGGCAGGAGGTGAAATTCATAAATATTCTTGAAAGCTACATAGCTATAATCAGAGGATTGGCAGCCTCTGTATTACTAAAATCCTTTCTCATTTTTGATGGGTAGTAGTTTTTTGCATTCATTTTCTTTTAGGTGGGAACTGGCAAATAAAAAAAATATATCTTAGTTCTCCATGTTTTAGCAATGAAACACTTTTATTTGATAAGTAGTGGGATATACTTCTTGTAGTGTAGGTAAATTGAACAAATATCAATAGTAAATAGCAAAGGCAATTATCAACATAACCAAATTCAAAGATACTGCATGTATTTTCTAAGATCTCCATGGTTGAAAATGTAAATATTCCAGAAAGTTCTTTTCTTGATAATTCTTGAGCTGCTCCTTAAGTATTCAAGAACCACACAGTTAGTATACAACTTTGTTAGTTGTCAGGATGATATATAAATTTTAGCCTTAGAGAGCTCTTTTTGTGGTTCCTGGGCTGCTTTATTTATTAATGCTTCTTTGAGTTTTGATGTGCTCTTCTATGCTATTGTATATGTGAGTGAAATCTATGAAGCAGTTGAGTAAAGATATATAGTCCCTTTAAAGAAAAGCAATAAAGGGACTGTAGAAAACACAATATGCTTGTAGCTTATCAGTTCTCAAATATTATGGCAATATTTAATGAAAGTTGAAGAAATCTGTCTATTGGGGGTCTAAAATAAATTAATCAATGCCCAAATTCATTGCAAAAACTACACTGGTTATGCAGTATAAATAAGAGCAAATCAATACCTTTCATGTTCTCCATTAAAGTAAATCTGGAATCATAACCATGAATGAAAATGCTGGATATGAATATAAATATTGAAGGAATTAATTAATGCAAAAACAAATTGCATTACATTAAGTTGCATTATTTCAACTTTTAAGAGTGCATGAGTGATTTCATTGGTTATAATTCCCATCACTCCCATGTGTCAATATTTGGGCATTAATTATTAGACTGTGTAATTTAGTCCCATGTGACATGTTGCTAATTAAGAACTTAAACATTCTCTAGTAGTTTAATGTTCCAGTTTGAAATTAAACATGCTGGTCATGTTTAATTATGATTTAATTTTGTTAATGTCAATAAAAATATCAGAAATACATTTGGTCCAGTGCCTATTATTAGCATAAAAGAGAAAAGAAGAAAATAAACAGAGAAATGTTTTAGATTCATGCAATGAAAAAAAAAAGCAAAAGGAAATAAGTCTCCATTTTGTATTTATTACTTCAAATTTAACTGGCTGAAAGTTGGTGAAAATATTATTTATTATTAAATATTATTTATTGATTTATTTAATCATAGTTGTATAGTCACCCAATTTACCTAAAAATGATCAAAATCATTAAAACAATCAGTTAAAATTAATACTGAAAAAAAGATAAAAGCAAATAGGCAGGAAAAGAAACTGTAAACAAGAAAGAAACAAAGAAAAATACACTTAATCAGTTTGTATTATAGTATTTTGTGGCAAACAACACTTATGCTCCTATTAATATACATCAATATATAGTGACCTTATAAAAATTCTGTGAGAAACATCACTGGCCCTTAATATGCCAATGACCACCTTTTAACTTAGGACCAGCCTGTAAGTCATGTAGCAGCATGAAAACAAATATGCTCCATTCAGCACAAACAATTTATCCTGCACTAGGATGTAACTATTTTCTTCTCATTAAATGAATGTCTACATGCATAAATGACTTTAAGAGGATTGGATTACAGAGACAGTTTTTTGTTGATCTGTGCAAACCCTACAGAAGCAGATTAATAGTATCCTCTCTGTTATGTGACTGGTGTTCCTCGCAGAGCTGTTCTTTATCCGGAAAGCTTCCCTGCAATTTCTCTTCATTTCAAATCTGAGTTGTTTTTGTTTGTGTGTTTGTTTTAATCAGTATTAGTCTGTAGTTGCTATAACACTCCTGTGGGCAAGTTGAAACTTTTGGAGCCATTCACTTAACTAGTGTTGACATACCATCAAGGAAAATCACTTATGTATAGATAAAATGCATGGTGCATGGAAATTTTCTACAGAAAAATTATAAATTACTATGTCTTTGAAAATTCTAATTTTCTATACCATATCTTTCAAATGTGGGGGATATCTTTTCAGCCAGGATGGTTTTTGCTGACAATTCAGGAAGTTAAAATCCAGACATCTAGAATGCACCAAGGTTGAAGGAAAGCCATTCTACTGCCTGCAGACCTGACAGAGATAGTAAAGAAGATATAAGTCACCATACAAACCAAAGGCAGAAAAGTTATCTTAAGGAGCCTATTTTGTTTCAGCTGTGTGATTTAGACTTCCTATTTTCCTTGTGAATTTGAGAAAAATTTGTATAGTGTGAGTAATAAGCCACCATTTGGGCAAAACTGCCATCAAATTTTTTTCACAAAAAAACCACTATGGAAATCACATGCAGCTCTGGAATTTCAGGATAATTAACTAAAGACTATTCCTTTTTTTCTCTTCATAAAAAGGATTCTAATTTGTGCTGTTCATAAAATATTCGGCCTAGGAATTATATGTGTTAAACTATAGTGTTATATAAGAGTAAAGATAGGAGAATTTGGAACTTAGATTCAAGTCCAGCTTTAACTATAAAAGCATAATTGAGTGACTTTGGGACAGCTTAAGTCATCTTAATTAGACCTTAAATACATGATCAGTTCATTCAATGTCAATATTCAATATTCAATCAGTTCATTCAATGTCAATATATACCCATATAATTCCACTTTATTTTTCTTCTTTTTTCATTTAAGCATTTAAAATAAGCTGGGAAATCCATATTACTATATTCAGATTTTTCTCCTCCCTTCATTTATTGGTTACAATTATTTAATTTAGTACAATTGCTTCTGATGCATTGCTTAATATAGCTAACTTGTGCACTCCATTCTTTGCAACTTTACAGCACTTTACAGGTCATACCATTTCATTAGCGTTAAAATCCAAAATAAATAAAAATGGCAATCAGTTAACTTTTATGTGCTTTCTGCCTTCTATAATTAAGTGTTATTTATATGATAACACCAAAGGTTATATTAATTATCCAAAGAAATGCTATCCTCTGGTGGAAGAAAGAAAAAGAAATGCAGTAGACAAGGCAGAAAGGAAGATGAGGAGAAGAAATTAAAAGCTATATAAGATGGAGAAAAGGAAAAAAAAATCACGAAGCCAGTTCTGGACTGCAATTATACTCAGCTGAATAACCAAGAATTGGGAAATTCCTTCTAAGCCCCTCCCCATCAAAAGTATAAATAAAATGATTTCTGCTTCTAGTTTTACTTCTACCTCACTTTCCAACAGATTTGTGGCACTTGAAAGGATGGTCTGATGGAGGGGTCTACATCCCTCTCAGTCACCCCATCGGATCCTGTCTAACTCCTCTCATAAATAAACTACAAGACAAACCCAAGACCAGATGTGGAAAAGAAACAGCAAAAAGATAATTCAATCAAATGAGCAGGTAAACTTCCGTTTTTTGATTAGTTAGCTTCTACTAATAAAAACTTGGAGTCATTTTGAAGCTTTTGTTTATGAGCATACTCAAAAATTCTCTTACCAAAGCTCATGAGATAAATTGGGATAAGCAACAGTCTCTGGGAAAGAGACAACAATCTCAGACTAATAAAACTTGTAGCAGAGTTCAAGCTGAAATTTCTGAAATATTCCTGTATCTACCAGAAACTTTATTACAGTTATCAATGAACAACCCAAACTTCATCTGCCAATCACAAGAAGGCCCATCTTAATTTACTTGAGCCAGATTTTATGAGGTAAGAGCCAATAGGTGGATCTATAAGCAGCTAAAGTGCCTGCTAAGTCAGTCTGGAAGCAAACAAATATTGCTGACATTTAAACAAACTACCATACTTCATTATAATTTTTCAACTTCCTAGAAGAAAGTGGAGTGTAAGCATGTAAGATTATTTCTGAAGTGTTAAGCTATGTATTCATAAACAGATATATACAATCTATATTGGCATGGACAGTGACTTTAAGTCTCAGTATCTCTCTTCCTTTTTTTTTCATTTAAAATAAGGTAGGTAAATTGTTTCATTTATTTATTACAAAATATGTATAGCAGATGCACACCAAATGTAGTTCTGCACAGGTCAAAATCAGATTTTTTACATCTTCAAAAGGTGTGATCAGTTTGCAGCTCAAAAATATATTAAAATATGCTTGGAGATGTGTGCTTTGAAAGAAAAAAAAACATTTAAAATGTGTGATTTAGTTAAAGATTTAATTTTTAAAAGTACCGAAAATCAATTAAAAAAATTGAATGTTTCTATGGATAAACACATGCAGAAAGAACCTTTACCAGAAATAGTCTGCTCTATCTTTATTTTCTTGCTCATCTTGAATGAGTCATAAATAATATAATGTTTCTATCCCCACCCAAAAGAACCTAGGGAACTAGATCTTATAGATTGTGCATCTGTGCTAAAATAAAATAAGTAGGAAAACAAGGTGAAAATCAATGAAGGAAAGGAAGTATCACTTATGAATGCAAACAAGTTTAAAAACATGAAAATGATACAAGCTTAAAAAGTGATATTGTCATTTAGGAATCCATGGAATTGGTTTTAGTATCAGAATTGATATTAACTCCAGGGATCAATATAGCCCATTTTTAATGTCTGGGTATTTTCAAATGTTGAAAGAGAAGTTATTTTATCATGCCCTCCATCAACTGACTATTGAAAATTTAAATGAGGATTCCTCTAACTCAGAGGCCCCTGGGCTGGATTTGGGTGCTTAGATCTGGCCCACAGGGCTGGCCTGGAAATAGAAAAGTACTGGCCAGCAGTGCCTCTGCCAGAGAAAACATTTTCTCTGGCAGAGGGCTGCAGAAGACCATTATGGCCGATTTTCATTTTCCAAAATTCCATTTTTCCTGGCAGAAGTCTAGCAAAACAAACTAAAAACAAAAGGAGAAATGTTTCCTGTTTTGCATTTGAACATGCAAGAAGGGACAGGAAGACAATTTAATATTATTCCAAGGTGTCAATACCAAATATCCTGATGGGCAACATCACCACATGGTTCGGGAACAGCACCATGCAGGACAGGCAAGCTCTACAGAGGGTAGTGCACATTGCAGAGCACATCATCCATACCAAGCTCCCTGAACTGCACTCCATCTACAACAGATGATGCCAAACTACAGCCAGGAAAATAATGAAGGACCCCAGCCACCCCAACAACAGACTGTTCACCATGATGCAGTCAGGAAAGCGCCTCTGCTCCCTGAAAGCCAACACAGAGAGACTAAGGAGGAGCTACTTCCCACAGGCAATATGGATCCTAAACCAAACCACAACAAACCCAGGACTATAAAGTATTCCTAATCTACCTCTCTCAACCACTCCCTAATTTATTCTCCTTCCCTGTCTATACTATCCCCTTGCCCTACTACTTATGGTCGTGAGGGGTTGCATACACATTTCACTGTATTTCATACTATGTATGTCTGTGCATGTGATCAATAAAATTTGATTTGATTTGATTTGATTTGATATCCAGAAATGACATTGCTTCAGATATATTCAAATGTACTCATAGCACATGATTAAATAGTCCAATTGGATAAAGTGTCTCTTCTCACAAACATTAAATCAAGCAGACGTGTGAATCTGTCATTAAAATATACTCCTTTAACTGAATCTCTTTCCGTTATCATATTGTTCTTATGGTATTTTTATTGTTCTTTATCACTATTAACTATTTTAAATCTGTAAGACAACCAAAGTCATTGGTGAGTGTGTGGCTTTAGAAATTAAAATTCTAAATGAACAAAAGTTATTAGGGACAAAAGAAAATGTAGGCCATGATTTATTGCACTGATTGCTATTCTGTTTTAGATTCCTACATCTTTTAATTTTTGTATAATGAAAGATGATGTTCTATCAATTTGCCTTCTGCCAATTTTAAAAGATGTATTAAGTACATAAAATTATTATACTTTGAGAAAACTTTTGTTCAGAGACCTGAACTGATCAAAAGAAATCACTGTTTTCCTCCTCTAATCAAAGAATTAACAATGCTATTTGATGCTGGGCGAAAATACAACTGTGAATAAGCATAAATAATTAACCAAAATTCTAATGCCTGAGGACAATTTATAAACAAGTTTGAAAATCTGGCTTTTAAAGCATGACACTTTTTATATTTCAATTTTTAGATTTCAGTCTAATTTTACAAACTTTAGATAAATGGGGACGTTGATTTAAGTCAACTAACTGAAAAATAACATTCTGTACAGGCAAAGCAAAGAATTAATAAAGGAATGAAGGGTTCCATGTAATGATTTAGAGTTTAATCCAAAGGCTTCTTTGAGATTTGCAAAGCAGATTTAATTAATGTTTATTTCCCAAATTTATTTATTTATTTATTTT
>JAEANM010017289.1:0-12994 GCA_017656035.1 Myanophis thanlyinensis
TTAGAATTTGTAATACTCTGTTTTTATCTGCTGTGAACCGCCCCGAGTCCTTGTGGAGATGGGGCGGTATATAAATAAATACGATAAATAAATAAATAAATAAATAAATATTTAATTTTTTTAGAAAGGTTTTTCTTAGCTATGGCAAAACAGCAAGAAAACAATGACTACTACTGTGTTTGGGTATACTCTTTTTCCCACAGTCATATACGCCTTTTGGACAAATATGAAAGGTGGCTAACCCAAATTATGACTAAACTATGTTTTACTCATGCTTCAAAGCGGAGTTAATAACAAGTGCAAAGAATGTTAAATCTTAATAGTATCTTAAAGCAGCACAGCATCCATAATACTTTATTTCTGCAAACTGGTGATCTCTGTTCCATGCTGCAACAATAAAAGAATAAACTAGATCTTTCAGGAGCTGTAAGAGCTTCTAAAGATCCATGTTAGTTTGGTTTACCTTGGATGCAGGAAACACTAGCAGAAGGATTAATATTTTATGGATTAAATTATCCTGGCCAATATGAACAACCAAAGCCCAGTTTTAACATATACTCTATGCAATATTTAATCTAAAATCTATCCCACAAGCCATTATTTATTTTGTTCTGTTATGTTCTATTTTATTCTATTCGACTGTAAATGGTAATTATGGCTTCATGCAATGTATGTTTTGAACCACACAATTTCTATTCTGTCATGATAATATTGCAATTGAATATATATAGCAGAAAAAGCAATCCACAGAAATAAAATAATTGCTTTAGATCAATGTTCTTCCCAGTATTCTAATTAGGAAATTTCTAATTAACATTCCTTCTCATAGTTTTTAACCTTAGAATTGACATACTACTGATAATGACATTCTTTCCATGCAATTAATCATTACTTTTTTCCAACTCCCCAACAAATTTTAACTAATAACAATTCTTGCTAAACCAAGTAAAAACAAACACACTATTTTTACTTGACATATTACATTATATTTAGCACTTTTCCCCATAATAGTTGAAACACGGTGTTACTATAGTGTGTGTCATTAACGTTCCATACCTAGAACTGATGTCTTTCCCTGAACAGCACTCTCATTAGACAGATCTTTTGAGTTCGAAGTGAATGGTGATTGTCTGAAAGTATCTTCAGAAAAAAATGGGCTGAGGAAAAATGATTTTTAAAGCAGAAATATATGTTAATTAGTAAATAAATTCTATTAATGCACAATTGTATCACATGGTGCATCTGATTAGAATTTTATGGTTTAGAGATACCCAAGATTGAAAACATGTTTTGGATAAACTTTTGCAACAATTATTGTAAAATCAACATTATGGAATTCATATTATCAAACTATATGCTGTCTAAAAATATTTTGAAAATAATTCAAAAGACAAAATGAAATTAACAGCGCCCTGACAGGGTCTAAGGGAGACCTAGATACTATTATAGACACTAGTTGTATGTGCTGCCTCATCAATATAGCCACTGTGGACAAATTGGGCATTAACCCAAATCCCCTGAGAGCTCCTATTCAGTTTCAGCAGATCGATGGGACAATGATAGAGGGACGCTCATCCATACCTGTCACTGAAGAATTGAAACTGGACTCCGTTAATCACCTGGGAGGGTGGCTACCGGGAGCTCAAGCTAGCTTTGTTGGAATATGGCTGCTTCAGACTGTTCATTTTGGGGACATATTACTTGGAAGCTTGTCATTATTCTGGCTAATAAACACTGGAATGGCGTTTGTTCCCATGCCTGTGTTACCCAGCAAACCCCTCATCCATATCAATAAATGAGTGGATGGATTACTTGAAGGAATCCTGGGAAAAACACCAAGCACACTTTAGCGGAAATCGCAAAGATCTACAAAGTGCAGGCAGACAAACACCGTTCCCAGCAACTGCAGTTTTTAAGCTGGGAGACAAAGACTTTGTTGGAATATGGCTGCTTTGGACTGTTCATTTTGGGGACATATTACTTGGAAGCTTGACAAACCCACTGCTAAAAGAACTTAATTTTACTGCCCAAATCTCATTATCTTCTCAATAGAACACTGGAGAATTGTTTTCAATGCAGATGTTCAGAAAAGCAGTATTAATGGGTTGCACACTCGTGAGCCTCAGTTATGTTTGTGTAGAGGAATTTCAGGACATGTGACAGTTTATGTGAGGCTTTATAGAGCACTACACTGCAAAGACATACCATATATACCAGAAGCAGGTTCCAGCCAAGTTAATGGTCTGCACAAAGTAAAAGTCAGTATGAAGTCTTACTGCCTTAATTTTTTTTTATATGAAGCACGTTTATTTCTAATATAACCTTTAATAAACAGCTAATTTTTTGGGAAATGTATTTGTAATTAAAGAATCTTTTGAATCTATGTTTTCTTGTCACAGTAATTTCCCTCCTCTTTGGCTGAGCCAACACATTCTGTCTGCTGTTTAAGAAAGCTGTTTTAAGTAGTGATAGTACTATTAGCACTCCCAGTTTCTTATAGCTTGTTTGAATTTATTGTTATATATACAATAATGCTATTCCTCTCTGTCTCCCTGGTACTACCTGAATGGCTTGTTTAAATAATAAGCACATATCTTAATTTACTAGCTAATTTCCAGGTAGACAATAAAAACAATTGTTTATGGTCAATCCAAGTAGTCAAATAGAGCTCCTGCCTGATTATTTTGTTTACATTGGGTGATAAATTCAAAGGAAGAAATAACATTTGGAAAAAGATTACAATGACATTTGAATGTAAATAGCTTAGTATAAGTTGAGTATTATCTCAAATGGACTGCACATGGTTTTCAATATATTTGTTTTTTTCTTCTTCTCATGATTGCAATTCGAAGTGGCGTTTACATCCAGATCTGTTCAGGGAGCTGACCAGCAAATTTGGAACCACAATTCTGTATCTATTCGCCTCTCAGGCAAACAGCCAGCTTCCCAGATTCTTTGCCAGATTCCCAACCAAGGAGGCGAAGGGAGTCAATGCACCTTTGCATTGCAAGGCCCCGGGGGTGGGGGGTGTTTGCTTTATGCGTTTCCCTCTCTCCCTCTTATCCTGAGGGTAATCAGGAAGATACTGGCAGAGAAGGTGGAGGTCCTGTTATTAGCCCCCCACTGGCCAAGAAGGGCATGGTTCGCCGACTTAGCCAACTTCTTGGTGAACAGGCCTTGGAGATTTCTGCCAGACAGGATTTCCCTCAGTCAGGGGGACTTTTACATCCAGACCCTCAGTGGCTTCAGCTGACTGTCTGGCACTTGAACGAAGGGTGCTAGCTCTGCATGATTTCTCTAGCCAGGTGGTAATAAGCATTCAGGCTTCTAGGAGGCCTTCAACGAATCATATTTTTCCACCTGGAAAACGTTTTGTGAATGGTGCTCCAAAGCCTCCATTTCACCTCTGGCTATAACCATTGCCTAGATCTTGGAGTTCCTTCACGTTGGGCTTGACAAGGAGCTTTCACCTAGCACTATACTTAGATAGCTGGCAGCCCTATCTTCCATATTGTCATGTGGCAAGTCTTGAGTCGCTTGCACATCACCCTGACGTGTGCAGCTTTATTAAAGGTGCAACCAATTTACACCCACCTATGGTACATCGTTATCCTACCTGGGACTTGCCCAAGGTTCTCTGGGCTCTGTCATTGCAGCTCTTTGGACTGCTGAGATCCCCTGGATTTAGATACCTCATCTTCAAGATGGCATTTCTGGTGGCAATTACTTTAGCCAGACGAGCTTCCGAACTGATGGCACTCTCAGTTATCTAAATGCTAAAAGCATCTAAATTGTTTTTTTGAGGATCCAAGAGACCTGGCTGCAATTTTACAAATGGCAAACACTGCAATTTTTTGAACTGGGATCTTAACTTTAAGTTAATAGGCCAGTCTATAAAAATAATCTTGCAGCATCATTTATTTAGCAGCTGAAAGACAACTTGGGCCTGTTTCTATCCTGCCTTCCAAAAATTATTCTTGGCTGCACCATAATTACTGTCCCTCTGTAGAGAGATTGAAGTTGCTTACTTTTAGACTATAATGACTAATTTAAATAGGAGTCTTTTCATTATCACCTGAGACCAACATTTTAATTTGTTGGACTAAACAAGGTAAGAAATATACTCAGGGGTGGTTGTTGTATTTTTGCCAAACTGAGCAAGTGAGACTTTAGGGAGAAATCATGCCAAGTTAAAAGAAATGCCAACAACCACATATCTATTTACCCTTAATTAATTGCAAGCATGAGAGAAACTATTTTTATTTTCTCTCCAATAGTGATCTTAAAAGATAGTTTCTCTGCCTCCGCAACCTGGTACAATAGGAGGCTTATCAAAAAAAAGTTCCCACTGATAAAAATAAAAACTTTTTAAAGGCTACTAGGGTGGGGCAGGGTGTTGTTTTTTTCCTTTCAGATTTAAGCTGGTATTAAATTGCCCATCTTACACTCACACAGACATAAGCATTTCTGAGAATAATCCACGTGACATCAGTGGTTAAGTAAGAAAAAGTAAAGCAATGTGTTCATCAGCAGTTTGCCTTAAGATAATGAGGTTTCACATCCATGGCGACTGACAACACTGAGCATACAACCTTTGGGTGCATAGTATAAATAAAATCTTATAATTTATTTGCACATCAAGTATTTATTTCATTAGCTGGCTTCATGATTGACTTGCATTTTTAATTACATCTCAAACAGAGATATACAGTATTAGTCAATAATATTAATACAAACAGAACATTCTATAATCCAGCCATCGTTAATTCACATAGTTTCAGTAGGAAATCAAAGGGATTTAACTATACTCAATTCTTGCTAGATTGTGAACCGTGCACAGAGATGTGAAGGCTTTATTTAAAAAGGAGACAATTTTAGAAAACCTAAGGCATTTTGTTTTGGGTTTTTTTCAGATTGAAAAAATATGAACAATATTTTTATTGAAATATTAACAAAACATATAGCATTTAAAAATACAAATAAAAAAGATAAAATGACATAAAGGATCAAAGATAATGAGATTATCTCAAATTCAGAAAACGAGATTAGTTAAACATTAAGAGCTTTGATCCTCCCTCATTTCCCATTAAAAGTTTTTTTTCAAACAAAGCACAAGATATAATGCCTATTTTTCTTTGATGTATTTTGATCCTGACAGTTTCTTCTCTTTCATATTATTTTTTGTGCAATTGCTTCTACTAAATGGGCAAAAATGAAGAGACTTTCCTTAAGGTTTGTACTCTATTTGTATAAAATAAAAAATATGTAAAAATAGATCAAATCAATACATTTGCAAATATATCTGGAAAAGCTATATTTTCATTTTTAATTATTATGTATATTTTTATAAGGAATATATATGTGTTGGTGTATACATCAAAATTTATTTTAAAAACCCTTTATTTTATGCTTGTAAAATATGAAATAATATATTTGCTGGACACCTCAGCTAAATATCTATAAAACTGATGTTACACTGAACTTTATCAGGCCTACTTTTATCTATCATAGGTAGTACTTACCTAGTTGTAATGGTATTATCTTTAGAGTGATTGTGCTCTTTGCTTACTTTTTCTGTGGGAAAATAAATTATTATTATTTTAAACAATATAAAATAAAATTTTGCTCATGAAAGTATTAGCTATTTTAATAGAAAAAATGATATGTATATAGATTTATTATCCAAATATTTTCTTCAGCTTCTCATTGAAATGATAAGTCTATTTACCATGAGTCATACTGAGGAGTTGCACATTTCCTTTTTTTAGAGTAATTGGGGCCTAAATGACAGTGTCTGTGTGCTCTCTTTTGTATGCAAGAACAATAAGGTAAAGAAAGCAAATAGGAAAAAGATACGCTGAGAATGTAGACATATGTTGTATAGCGCTATGGAAAGAATGAACTCTAGAGGTAATCTAAAGCTTAGATAAACCTTCTAAATTGCAATTCACACAATGCAGAAAAAGTAGAAAATGAAGCAGATGATATGGATACTTTTTTTTTCTATTTCTAGAAAATTATTTAAACACTTTCTTAGGAAATTGTTAGGGGTAAGTTATCCCCTACGTTTTATTTTACTAAAATATTGGAAAAATATAGAAGTTAATTTGTAATATGCAACAGTAGCTTCTGCTACACTGCTGACAAAGGTGACCAGTCAAGTGGTAACAGCTGGCTACTCTTGGCTGATTTTTTTATAGGAATCAAATAGCGAAACAAGGCTATTTCTCTAATTGAATTGTAACCATCATAATAATAATAACCATGTTTATTTATAAATATATGGTCTTTAATAGGATTTCAAGTGATGTTCTCTACATAACATTTCCCCAGAATAAGATAGATTGTGACTATTTTTAAATACCTATAAGACTGTTTCTAGGTCTTAGTATAGATCAGTGGTGGCGAACCTTTTATGTCACCAGGTGCTGTCCTTCATGCCTTCCTGCGCAAGGCTCACCATCCCGTGAGCCTTGCACAGCCCCGCTGGCTCTGCACTCCTTTCTTGTGCTCCTGGTGCGCAGCCCCTGCAGCCCATTCTTGTGCTCCGTTGCGCGCTAGCCACTTGGTTTTGCTGCGGAGCGCCGAAACCCAGAAGCGCTGCATCCTAGCATGTTGCACATGCGCGCGCAATGAACAGCTGGCTGGTCCGCATGCGCATATCAGAAACTGGACAGTCGGCTCTCAGAGGATGCGTACACGCTGGGATGCTGAGCTTCCGGTTTCGGCGCTAGTGTACGATGGAGCACAAGAACGGGCTGTGTGGGCTGTGTGCGCTGGAGCGCGACAACGAAGTGCAGAGTCAGTGGGGCTGCATGGGGCACGTGGGATGGTTTGCCATGCCAGAAAGCTCGTGGGACGGTTTGGCGTACTGTTTTGAGCATGCGTTCCATAGGTTCGCCACCACTGGTATAGACACTTTAAAAATTAACACATAGCAAATTCAGACAAGACAAATCTGAAAAAGTATATCATGAATCTCTACTTACCTGACAATTGAAAAAGTAATTCTGAAGCCATTTTCACGGATATATCTTGGCTAAAGAGGTTTCTCTCTGGAACTACACGACTTTCAGGGATCTTTTGTACCTGTTCAGTTATCTCTTGCCTAAGTAAAGTGCTGTAACTGACATTTTGGCTAGGTGAATCAGAAGCATGGGAGTCATGAATCTCAACTTCCATCGGCTCTTCTTTAATCTTTACTGTCTGGGATTCCTTGCAACTTTCCGCTGCAGATATATAATTTTTTAAAAAATGCAGAAAATCAATCAATGGCCAAGTTTAAAAGGACACAAATTAGCAAGAATTACCCACAAATTAAAAACAATAAAACACTTTAGCAAATTTTATGAATATAGAAATAACCAAACTGAAATTATAAAACTTCTTCTGTAACCCAGTATTGATTTTTAAACTAAATAGAGATTATATTTCAGAAAGGTCTGAACCATATTTACTCTAGAAAGTCATGAATTTGGAGGAAAACATCACAGAAAGTTTTTCAAAGCAGCAATAATTTCAGAAATCCTGATAGAAAAACGACTATGTATATTGACTACTTTAAAGGAGCCTGTCCCCAAAAGCCTGATAATTAGAAAACAAACCAAGTAGATTCCAATGGAAAATTATTTGCCAACTTTGGTGCTTTGCGTTGCAGTGTGTAGGTTTCATTTGCTTCAACCTGAAAATCTTTCACTTTCTCTTTTTTCTTCCTTTCTCTCTCTTTGCCTTATTTATTAGTGAGAATCATTTTGTTTGTTGCTTGGTAGTTAAATGAAAATGTAATCTTTTTTTGAACATTTCCTCTCTTGAATTTCATATATTTGTTTGATTAATAGAAATAAAATTTCTAAACAAACAATAGTTATACTGTGTAATTATTTTGGCTCCCATTAGATTTTTCTGCACTCGTTTCTACGATAGGCTGAAAAACAGCTTCTATCCCAGAGCAGTAATTATATTGAATTCTACTGTATAGTGAAATATTAATGCAATATCAGGGGTTTTCAATTATATAGAATGTGAAGGGTGTGGGTCTGTTTTATTTTTATGGTTATAATGTACACTGAAGATGGCATTTAATTTCATTGTACGAGATGCAATGACAATAAAGTAAACTAAAAACTATACTTGCATCGGATTTTAAAAATTTTGATTAAAAAAAAAGGGTTTTCGTTCTATAAAAGTAACCCCCCCTAAACGTTTAAAGCTTTCCCACTTCTTGAACTGTTGTCTCTTGCAGAAAAATGCTTTAGTTATGAGTACAGATTAAACCACCACTTTTTGAAGTATTAGCTCTTTTTCCATTCAAAGAGATCTCAAAGGCTGCACTTCAAGCAAACTTCACCACACTGCTTATGATTTCTCTTCCCTATCATAGACACATAATTTGCCTTTAAGTACTGGATTATTTTGTTCAAGATGCTTCAGTAAACAGTCAATTAAAAACAATAATGAAAGAGTTTAAGCAATGGAAGTAAAAAAATTATGTGGAATACTGTATAAGAAAAGAGATAAAAAGCACTCACAGAACTTCTACAGATTTTCAAACAAGAAGCTTCTTTGAGGCCATTTATTATTGAAAACTAGCTCATTGTTATTCATGGCTTTGTATTGGTAAATCCTTCAAGGAAAGAGTGGTAATCTCATAGGAGTAATAAGTGATGCAAAGGTATTATTATTTATGTTTGTAATGACTATTTTGTAGCAGTATCTTGACTGAAAATAATTCAATTGCTTTAGGCACTACAGAAACAGGATGTCATTGAAAGAAAAATGGTACAGGTTCATCACCCACAATTAACTGTGCTAAGTCTTCCTAGAGCTTTGGATCTTCTGATAATGACATTATTTGTATATAAGCCTATAATATTCTTAATTTTAGGTGTTTGGTCAGGTTCTGAAGAAAAATAGCTTTATAGATGGCTTGGTGTTTATTGCTCTAAAGAAAAAATCTAATGTGGATTTATCAAATACAAAATGAAATTCAACAACAGTCTGATGTATTGATGAGGCTTGTTCAAATGTATTTTGGCATAGATTCTATCCTGATGATTACTGGAATGTCATTACTTATATTTAATTATATACAGAACTAAGTATAAGCAATATAGCACATAAGGAAAAATACACTTTATAAAATATGGGTGGAAAACAATTATGTCTTATTTTTTTGCCCATTATTGGCAAATTATAAAATATAAACAATGGTGGTGAGGATATGAAAGAATGCACTCCTAGATCAACACCCCTAGAATGGGTACAAATATACTTTACAGCTTTTTGTTACTAGCAGGTTTGGAGGAAGTGTTTACAGGTTGTCCCAAAAAGGCTAATGATGCCCATTTCAGACATTATTTTTTTCTAAGTACCACCAAATTTCCATAAAATGTGGAATATGAATCTATATATTTTAGTGATATTATAATGTTTTTGGCCCTGGAGGGGAGGGAGAGAGAGAGAACATTATTTAGAACATGAGTGTCGAACTCATGTCACATTGCCATCACACGATGTTTTTTCCCTTCGCGGAGCTGGGATGGGTGTGGTCTGCATGTGACGCATCTGGCCTGCGGACTGCCAGTTTATCTTCTCTGATTTAGACAGATCAGATTTTTTTAGCTGAGTGTTCATCATATATTATTAACCCAAACGTAGTTATTGAAATACTGAATATCAACTAAATATATAAATTTAAACTGTAATGATTAATTACAATATTTTACAGTGGAAATGTACTGAAAATTCAGTATCATTTGATCATATCTACAAATTATGAGTCAGTTTATCATGACATGTTATTTGTTAACTCTGTACCAAATATTTGAACAATCAATGAAATTAATTGTTAAGTCAACATGACAGACATGGAAATTATCTGTGCTATAAGCAATCTGATACTGATTCACATATGCACTTGACATTTACAGATCATAATCTAGAGATATGCATGCATTAATGCTAAGGTCAAAAGAGATGGTTAATATTGTTCAAATGGATTCTTAATAAATATTTACGAATGATAACAAGGTTTTAAACATGGAGGATATTGAAATTAATATTAGATGATGAGCAAACAATTAGCATACTTGCTCAAAAATTTCTGGCCTCCAAATCAAATTGTAACTATTTCTTTGATGTTTTGTTTCTATTCCAAGTCATTTGTTCTTTATACTTAAATATAAAACTTTTGGCACCAGTTTTTTTATGCACAGAAGATACTGAAACCTATGATATCTCAGACACAAATTGCTGGCAGAATACTTGTCATGACTGCCCCCATTCCCAGCTGGGAATTGTTGAAGTTGCAACAATAGCAATACTAGACATTTACCTTTAGAAAGTGTAAGTGTTATCAGCATAGTTTAATATAAGGGGAACTTGCTGTCATAACATTTTGGAAAGAATGGGAAGGGAATCATTATTTCAAGCTTTGAGAATCCGGTGTACTTTATTATGTCAAAGGGAGCTGACAGATGAAATAGCACCTTCATTTGTTTCAGTTTTGCAGTGGGCCATGAAGTTGTCCATCCATGTTGCGATACCTTACAGTGCTGCGACCTGTTTTCAAGGCTGACTGGAAGAGGTCAAATGCTAACAGATCAGTTCATATTCCTTCTCTTGCTTTAAAACAGGTGATAGGCTTTGAGACAGCAAATTAATCTCAGGGGTTTCTGGCTGGAGAAATGGACCCTTTTTTATCACCAGTGACTCAAGAGCAACCTTTTCACTTCCCCAGAAGTAGAATAGACTGGCAGAAAAGAAAATGATAGCAGGGAGTATGCAAGTGATTGATTACAACAAAAACTATAACAGAGATGAAATTTAGACCTGCTAAAACAATTATTTTGGTTGGTACGAAATAGGACTAATAAAATTAATTAGGTGGCATATATACAAGGTCCTTTAAAGGCCAAAGGTTAGAGACTACATCTGAGCACACAACAACTTTCTCCTATGTTGAGGTAACATTTTTCCTCTATTTTTTTTTCCTTTACAGAAATTAATCTGGTATTCTGAAATAATATTCAAATGTAATAATATTGAAGAACCAAATTCCTCCTTGATGTTAAGGATTAAGAATAAAGTCCATTAAAACTGAAAATCAGTTACAACTTAATTTACGTAACATATATAATATCTATGTCATTTATGGTTAATTGGCAAGTCTATTGCTTGGTGAAGCAGTCCAAATTCAGATTTTGTTCACTATATTTTAATCTGATAAAAAGGAGACTACAGCACTGGGGTTTTAGAATAATTCATGACATAATATAATCTATTAATTTTGCTGGCTTTTATTTTTGCGTTCATGTTAAAAGTACTGTGCTATTGTTGTTTTTATATCATTTTTTCACACCCTCATGGTGAGATTCTCTTCTCAACAGCATTGGGAGTGAAAGGTAAACCTCCCAAATGTTCATTACGAATGAACTTGGTTCCTTGGAGGTACATGCTGAGTATCTCTATGAAAATCTCAGATAACAGAAAGAACAAATGTGTGCTTCAGATGTCTGACCTCTAGAGTTCCGGCACTGGGCTCCAAATTTAGGTGTAAGAGTCAAGATGACCTTCGCTGCTCAGCTTTTCTTTCAAAACATTCTTTCTATTTCTGTTTCTGCTGCACACACAGCTTAATCCTTGGCTCAGCTAACACTTCTGGCAGGCACACATAGACATGACCAGAGTAGAAGAAAACCTGCAATAATTGTGTGTTTCTTTTCTTGTGGCCAAATCAGATGCTTATACCTTGAACCATTTCTATCTAGTTCAACTTGGCATCTCACAAATGAGAGGGAAATGCTAGAATGTTAAAGTAGTGGAGTAGACTGTGGGCCTAGCATATAGAAATGCTATGAGTGAAACATGCTGTCGTGCTCTCACCTGAGCATGTTCAAATCAGACCCAATTTCTTTTGTTTTTATTTTACCATTTTATGTAAGATCTGATGCTGATTAATTGGGAACTAGTGACTTCAGTAGGAAGGAATTTTGTATAAGTTTCAACCTTCATGTTCACCAAGCAAACTGTGAAGTATTGCTTTGCTTAGAAAGGATGAGAAATAAATTTGAAAAATAGATATGAAGGCACTGAAATCTATTATTGTCAGAGAGCAATCAATTATTGTGTTTAAGGCTTTATTCTCATCTGTAGTAAAGATTCTGATGCAGCCAAATCATGTCTTTGCCAAACCAAAACATGCTGAATAGAGGACGATATCAGGTTAAGTGAAATCTCACAACTTACCTACAGCCAGAAAAGAAATAGTTTTCATTTGTTAGCCTTTCAGTAATTACATATGTGTACATATACATACGACATACAAGGACACAGAGGAATGGGTAATAGGAGCCTCCAAATTCTACAATAGCAATAGCACTTAAGACTCATATACCACTTTACTGCCCTCTCTAAGTGCTTTACAGAGTCAGCATATTGCCTCCAACAACATGGGTCCTCATTTTACCCACCCCGGAAGGCTTAGTCAACCTTGAGCCTGGTGGGATTTGAACTGCCAAATTGCAAGCAGCCAGTAGTCACAGAAGTAGCCTTCAATACTGCACTCTAACCACTGTGCCACCAAGGCTATTTTTCACAAACTAAAAACAATTCCTTTTCATGATTCAGGTAGGTTAATGATACTATATTGATACTGAAATGTTGATGTTGATTCCATTATGATATAATCAAATAATGCAAAACACTTGTTAATTTAGCAAGTTGTATCTAGTAGGAGAAAGGGAAATAAAAAACTGGAAATATGTCATTTGTGTATTTAGTAGTGATGTGGCCTGGAAAACTGAAAAGCCTCAGTTATCACTCATTTCCCTCAGCTGAGGTGCTTAGAATGCAGGTAGCTGCTACCTCAATGGGAAGATGAGAGGATTCACTCCAGAGTGTTTGTGAGCTAATCAAACTAACTTTTAAACAACCCTTAAACAACACCTAAGCAACTGCAAAGCAACCATTAAGCAATCTGAACCGGCCGAGGTGT
>JAEANM010017290.1:0-12993 GCA_017656035.1 Myanophis thanlyinensis
AGAAGAGAAGAGAAGAGAAGAGAAGAGAAGAGGTAGGATTCAACCAGTCTGTGCCTATTCTCTAGAACCGGTTGTTAACTTTCTAAGCAGTTCGGAGAACTGCTGGTTCTGCTGGTCATTAGGGCAGAGAACCAGTTGTTAAATTATTTGAATCCCACCACTGAAGTGGGGCATGGCTACAGAGAATGACAGGAAGTCAGCCATGCTTGAGAAAGTCACCAACATAGGAAAAGGGACAGACAGAAAGTTCTTCCCAGCTGAAACAAAGGGTCACATGCAATGGTGGAATTCAATTTTTTTACTACCAGTTCTGTGGGCGTGGCTTGGTGGGCGTAGCTGGGGGGGTCATGTGACTGGGTGGGCAGTTTCCATAAGCAGGGCAATAAAGATTAGGCTAGAAATAACAACCCGTATGTTTCTTTCCTGCCTTCCTTACAGGATTAACCCTGTAAAGTGGGGAAAAAAAACAAAAGGAGATTTCTTCTAACAACCGGTTCTCTGAACTGCTTAGAACATTTACTACGGGTTCTAGCGAACCTGATACAATCTGATGAATTTCACCTCTGATCACGTGGTAAATCACATGGTTTGCTTGGAACTCATCCTTTTTAGTAGTTGTCACACCTCCTAGAAGTAATGAACGATGCATACATATGTACCACTGTACATAATTTTGGTGGCTTTGTGCTTGAAGGCCCTTAGAAAAACTCACACTTTGTTGTGTTGCCTGATCACCCCACCCCACCCCGCAGGCATGTATTTTAGGTCACTTTGCTAAGATCTTTATTAAGAACTTCATTTTAATGTAATCTCAAGGGCTTCCTTAAGAGGGAAAAAAGTGGCTAGAATACACTCCAGCCGCTGCTTGTGATTGAATCACTTCATCATCTGCATGCAGTAAGATTACAATGTGTTTATTAGCTACTTTAGAGTCGGGGTTGATGCTCCAAATTACTTATTTTGGCCACAAGAGGGGTTATGTGCAAATGGAAAAACATGGGAGGGCTCACTCTTCTTTAATCTGAAATGTCTTCACTGTAGTGGCTTTCTGTGCTACCACAAACTTTTTACTCTGAAGCTCCCATGGCGTCTGAACATTAACAGGTTTAACTATCTTTAAAAAAAAAAAAAAACTCTGCAATTTTATGTATTTATATGTTTGTAAATGTTTTAGCAATATTTTTATAAAAATGTTTTTATTGTACATTTTCCTTTATAATACATCACATTTTATAATGTTTTATAATGAAAGTCCCTCTCTTTTCATCTCTTTCCTTCTCCTTCCCTCCCTTCTCTTCTCCCCTCCACTTTCCTTCCCTCTTTCCTTCTCCTCTCTTCCCCTCCCCTCCACTTTCCTCTCATTTCCTCTCTCCTTCTCCTTTTCCTTCTCTCCTTCCCTCTCCTTCCTTCACCTCTCCTCCCCTCCTCTCCACTTTCCTCTCATTTCCTCTCTCCT
Organism: Myanophis thanlyinensis; assembly: GCA_017656035.1. Classification (NCBI taxonomy): domain Eukaryota; kingdom Metazoa; phylum Chordata; class Lepidosauria; order Squamata; family Homalopsidae; genus Myanophis; species Myanophis thanlyinensis. The sequence goes on from JAEANM010017290.1 coordinate 1,457, forward strand.
TCTCCTTTTCTTTCTCTCCTTCCCTCTCCTTCCTTCACCTCTCCTCCCCTCCCCTCCGCTTTCCTCTCATTTCTTCTCTCCTCCTTTTCCGTCTCTATGTCCCTCTCCTTCCTTCACCTCCTTTTTCCTCTCCTCCACTCCCCTCTCCTCTCCTCCCCTCTCCGTCCCTCTCTCCTACTCCTCTCCTCCCTACTTCCCTCTCTTCTTTCCTCTCTCTCTCTACTTCCTCTATCTGTCTTTTGTAGTATGCATTAATTTACCCATGACGTTATTCTGGAAATGTGAGCGAGTGTAGTGTAGCCCCGAAGTTGATGAATGTGGTACATAATACCAAATGTGGCTCATATACTGTAAATATTGTGGTCAAATGTTGAAGTATAAGGATATGGTCTAAGGAAGGATGCCCAACTCTAAAACCTGCCTGTTTATTTGCCAAATATACCCTGAATTGACCCAGTTGGACAATTTATTATATAAGTGCTTGAAATAAAGCTGACTTATTATGCTTAAGAAGTTGATAAGCTGGTAATTAGCAAGCAAATCTTGATTGCTTTTTCCTATCATATTTCATTATTAATAAAGAAATAGTGAGCTCCATTATTGTTAAAATCTGCTGTCCTCTTTTAACCTTTCAATTTAAATAATAATAGGTTAACTGTTTTATAGTCTTATTTAGGCCACCCAGAACCACTTTTTCATAAGATGGGCAGCCATATAAATTTCATGAATAAATAAATAAGCTTAGGGTTATCTAAAGTAGCCTCCAAGGCTCATAATCCAGGAGTTGTATGTGATTCTAAGACATCTGGCCCAAACTGTGAGCTGAAGAGGACTTTTTGTTTAATATCCCGCAGTTTGAAAATCTTAAGAATCTAAATTTCTCTCACAATATTATGACAATGAATATTTCAGATAAGCCAAGTTCATATTCATGAACAAGTCTACAAATAGAATATATTAATTGTTTGAAAAACTGTGAATGGCAAACAATACTGCAAACCCAAAAATATTTATGCTAGATGAAACATGTACTAAGATATGTGCAAACTTTTTTTTTCCGGGCGTTTGAAAAGAGAATTACAAACACCAACAGCTCATGTGCATTTATTCTGCTTGTGCTGCATAATTTCATACTTAAACCTGAGGTAATTTTTTTTCTACATCCCTATAGTGTGCATTCAAACACAGCTACACGCACAATCTGGGACTTCAATAATTTTAGATTTGTCTTACCTACCATGACGCAAGTAAGAGCAAAACATGAAAAAGCATTATCTGTTTCTATCTTAGTAGTACATTTTCCCAGTACAAAAAAAAAGTTACTCTGGTTTCAAGTACCAACAAATATGAATATGCAATAGTTTGTGCAAAATGCAGTAGCTCTAGGTATTGAGGATTTCAAACTTGGCTAACAAGTTTGCCACAAGAACACGACTGCAACTTCATTATTGAACAATACAGCCCACATGAAATAGCAGGACTATTCTGATAGACAATTTCCTCTGGATAGCATCTTTCATTTAATGGAGAACGTTTGTGATACTTTCATGAAAATAACATTTTGGCAAGCTTAAACAGGCGACTGGAGAACCTTATGTAACAACAAGACCAACAGCAACCTCAACAATAATTTGCAGACATTCCTCTAAAGAAATTTTGAGGCATTTTGAGAACACTTTGCAAAAATACAGCATTGCACTGGCATTAACAATATTTTACATGCAATATCAAGATGGTTTAACTTGTCCAGCTGCGAGGAATACAACAAGTAGAACTTAAATGGCTTTCTTTTTAAAAAAAAAAAAAAGAATTGAAGTTCTGTCTCCTACCTATCAATGATCACGGGATCTGAGGGAGTCTCGTTACGGTTTCCACAGCTCTTCTTTTCACAGCAACGACTGACAAGAAAATAGCACAGAAGGAAAATAATTCAGTAATGATAACATATAGTGCTACAGAATTGTTTTGGGAGTTTTATACTCACCTTAATCTAAGGTAGTTTATGCTAATGAATTTTTTTTTTTACTGATGAAAGTGCACAAACCACAATAACTGGAGAGTGTCATAGATACCAAGCTTTTGCTAAAGAGCAGCTCCCTAGCCATCCACAGTGCTAAAAAATAACAGAGAAGACTCCAGTCTCCAGCAAACTAAGATTACTGCTGAAGGAGTAGAATTTAACCTAGGCATTTTGCATGCCAAACCCCAAGAAATTAGACATTAAATACATGGATAAATGCCAAATGTTTACATTTTCATCTGCTACTATATACAGTATTCTGAATTTGGACCCTGCGTTAAATTATAAATTAATCACCACTGGTTGGCTTCATGTAATACAATGAGGCTTAAAGAAAAGTTAAAGCTACCCAACTTAATGTATTGAGTGAATGCAACCTCTTAATTCTGGGATTACAGATACCACGCTTAGCGCATGCCAACTCCTACCATAGTTGAATTTTTAATTTTTCTTTTTTTTTTAAAAAAAGAGGCAAGAATACTTCAGAATCCTTAGTATTCCTAACTAACCCTTCTTAGAAATTTAAAGGACAGTCATTGAAACTCATTCATTTACATGACCAGAAACAGGACAAGGGGGAGCTGGGATAGTGAAGAGTACTGTGAGAGGGCCATTGCCAAAACACGTAGCCAGCCTGGCCTGATACCTGGGGTTTTAATTCTATACTTAATTTATTTTAAATCTTAATTTGAATTAAATTTTAACTGTTTGTATTTTAATTGTTTTTAAACTGATTTTAACTGAATTTTTAACTATAATGATAATATTAATGGGACAGCCTTTATTTAATTATTTTAATAGGTTTTTAAATTGTTATTGTATCTATGTTTTTATTGGCTGTGCACCATCCCAAGTCCCTAGGGAGAGGGGGCGGTATATAAATCAAATAAAACCTTAAAAACCTTAAAACCTTAAACACAGGATTCAATTTTGGGGAATTGGGGGCATGTGATTGGTTATACCGCTCATATCAGCTCTTTATATAAATGGGCAGTCCTTTCAGAAATGTAACTGGCCAATAGGAATAACCCCGAAGAAGAGCCACAACCAAGACAATAGTCAGAAAAAAAATAAATAAATCTGAATCTGGGGCAGAAATGTAATTTAAGAACCATCTCAGACTTGGCCTTCCTTAATTATTATCACCAAGATATAAGTAGTGGGGAAGCATACTCAGACTTGTAAATTTCTGTTACCATAACCTTCCAATGAAAGTGGTATTAACATTCATATCTCTGATGGAAGGAGAGGGGAGGGGAGAGAAGAAGGGAGAAAGGGAGGCGGAATGGAATAAAGTGGGGTGGGGGAGGAGAAGAGAGGAGAGAAGGGGGAAGAAGGGGAGAGAAGAAGAGAGGAAAAGTGGAAAGTAGAGAGAGGAAGGGAAAGGGGAAGGGGAGGAGAGGAGAGGAGAAGGAGAGGGAAGGGGAGGAGAGAGGAGAGAGGAGAGGAGCAGAGAAGAAGGGAAGAGAGGGAAGTAGAAAGGGGAAAGGAGAAAGGGAAGTGGAGGTGAAGAGAGGAGAAGGAGAAAAGGAAGGAGAGGGAAGTGGAGTGGAGGAGAGGAGAGGAGATAAGGAAAGAGGGAAGGAGATAGAAGTGAAGGGGAGAGGGGAGGGACGTGAACATATTATTTGTGTATTACCCAACTAAAATGTAACTACTGAAATTTTTTGTCATTAGCATTCAAAATGAATTGTACCCAGACAATGCATTGTCAATGTGAATACTGAGTTTTATGTATATCAAAAGAAAAATGTATAAATAAATCTATTTTTAAAAAAAGACATTCATATCTCTGAATTTCCTGGTCTAGTCTATCACGAAGCTCTGAAAAGCTTGTTACAGGAGTCAAAACAGGTCTGCCATATTCCAAATGGACCTAGCAATCAGAAATGGTTAGGGATTTCAACTACCATTAAATATGTGCATGTATAAATAATTACCATAATTTACAGTACTCAATATTATAATGGGAACAATGTTCACCAGATGGCCTATGGGACGGTTCAACCTTCTGCTTGGACATAATGAGTGATGGTCAACCTAAGCCTATTCCACCATTTTATGGCTCTAGATTATGAAAGCCAACCTGAACAAGGCAGATTAAATTATAAGCCATGGCTTACAAAATCACAGTGGTTGGGCACACAACATTAGCATGGAAAGCATAGTTTATGTCCCGAATGAAGCAAACAAAATGACAGACAGTTATCATATTTATGTACTTACTTTACCAAGCACGTCTAAATTATATTAATGTAACCAAAATATCTTTACAATCCCCAAGGCATGTTACAACTTTTGACCCCTAATGTTTGGAAATTGAAAGTTGAAAAATTTGACATGTCCTACTATAAGAGGGGACATCGTGTACCATGAAGCTCAGACACAGATCATATCAGGCTCACAACTGTGTGAAAAGATGGGCAGTTGAAAAACTGTGATCAATCAATCAATCCATCAATCAGCTTTCCGTGAGTTGGGTTTATTCAGTGAAACTTTTCTTCTATCAGGAAAGAGTATAGATGAGGATCCAATTTGGTTCGGTCACTGGGATCAGAGGTTTTGTCTTCTGAGCTTTCAGACTCCTGCTGGAGCCCATCTCCAGGGAATTTCCTTCTAACTGAGTGTGTGCTGTTCTGTGTGTGGTATATATAGTGCCTGTTGTGAGTGGCTTTTCAGATGTTGATTGGGATGTGTTGATGGCTGTCATTTGCTTGTGCTGCCCAGCCCTCACTGTCTAAGTATTTGATAGGCTCGTAGTAAATCAGCACTCCTGTTGACTGACGAAGGGCCCATTCCCCAGGCTTCAATCCCTTCTCTGGCTGTTTTTGTGCCTGCTTGTCCAACAATCATGACTATAGCCTGGGAGAAGTTTCCCTTAGAACGGGCTCCAGTGTGAGTCCGAAAGTCAGAAGACAAAATCTCCAGTCCCAGTGACCCAAATCGAATCCTGCAACATTATCCTGGCGCATATATATTTGCCTTCATTCATGAGTATAGATGAGGTTTGTATTTGTTTTCTTTCTTAATCTTTGCCCAGTTCAAGCCTTGCATTGGCATAGCTTGACCATATTACATGGAAAGCAAATTTGTTTGTTTGTTTGTTTGTATTTTTTTGACTGCCCATCTTCTCACAGAGTTGTGAGCCTCTTATGATCTGTGTCTGGGGCTTCATGGTACATGATGTCTCCTCTTATAAGGACATAAACAATGCTTTGCATGACAGTCTTCAATCCCTGGTAATGCAGGAAAGGTTGTGAAAAACCCATCATGACATTCTGGAGACCCTTAGCCAGCTACTCTTAGCCTGGATTCATACATCTTTCTAAGTTTCAGACAGGCTGCACACATTGAGCTTAAGGCATAATCTAGTTTGCTTATCTATTTGTACCCTATGACTATCATTAAGTGTTGTAATCTTATGATTCTTGATGAATGCACCTTTTCTTTTTATGTACACTGAGAGCATGTGCCCCAAAGACAAATTCCTTGTGTGTCCAATCACACTTGGCCAATAAAGAATTCTATTATATTAGGTGTGTTGTGTTGTGTTGGCTGGCCCATTATGGAGCATGGCTAAGCAAATTACTGCTACCTCGAAGGTGTGATCTGTTCTTTGGAAAACATAAGTTGTGACTCAGTATTAACATTACTCTAAGTCTGTTCTGGCATAGTCAGTAAATCATGGTTGATACAAACTCATATGTCTGTGAATATATGAATCCAGCCAGTACAAAAGAGTTTCTCTTTCTTCATTTCTTAACTTAGCTGCTGCAAGTTGCAGGCTTGGAGAAGGTGACCCAGATTCCAGATGAAGGTCTAATGGACACCTTCACTGGACTAATCTCTATCTGGCTTATGAACCTCATGTCAGCCTTTTGCTTTATTAAAACAAATATTAACAAATTCCTGATTTATTTACTTATTTATTTATTGGAATGGTGTAATATTGTGTTTTAACAGCAAGCTATTATCTACATGCCCAGGAGTACACAAAGTATAATGTGAAGAACCAGGTTGTCCCAGAAATCTCCGTGGCTCAAAGAAACTTTTACATCTTTTCCCTTCTCTTTCCAAAAAAAAAAAAAGGTTTTAAAATTCAGCTTTCAACTACAAAAAAAAATAATCTGTCTCTAATTTCAAACCGAAATAAGCCCCCAGCATGGTGGCCTTTGTTTTGTTTTCTTCTCCGCAACTCCTCCCTGGCATTGCATAACAAAAGTGTCTAAATTCACACCATCTGGCCAATAAAGACCTAAAGCTCGCTGGCTGACTGGCTCAGCCGATCCTGTCTACTGCTGTCTAGTCTGAGCCTCGTGGCGAAAGTCACAGCTGTGGGTCTCACTTGCGCTCAATGCAACTCTGTTATTAGCCAGCTGTAGGCCTCGAGACTACTTCTGTTCACATTATAATACCTTTTCACCCCCCTACCCCTCCAAGCATCGAGGGCAGAGGGGCTTTTTGGCAACAGCTGAACCAAGCCGCACCGTTTGCATCTTGCAAATACTTGGCAATAAAAGGGGAAAGGATTTATTCCAGGAGAGATGCCTTATTTTTATTTATATCCATCTGACAAACCCGGCGTTCGCACCGATATTCCGCTCTGTGAAGAAAGCATCGCTGCCCGATGCATCTACCCATAAGTGTCTCCATGCTGCCTAGTTTTTTGTTCAGATGGGAGTTTCATTAGAATCAGTGGGACATCAGAGACCATGAACTGACTTTAGAGGCAGCCATCAATAACGCAAACAGCTCGGCTCCGCCACGAAAAAAAATGCTAAACGAGAACGCTAATTATTGTGAAACAGAGATTTTCCTTTTTCTACCAGTGACACATCACTGCATCTGCATAAATATTTAGACAACAATCTTCCTAGGCTTGCATCTGTCACCCGGAGAAAGATGTAGGGATTCTTGGATACACTTGTCTGCATCCAAGCAGAACAGTCACACCGTACTATATGTCAAATCAAAAAGATGTTTATTTTCCAAGGAAGGTTGATAAGAACGGTCTGTCATTCCAAGACAATGGGCATCCGCTTTTAGAAGCAAGGGTGGTATGTTAAATTTTGATATACTGTTATACTAATGTAGACTAAACTATCAGCTTTAAAAATTGATGCACGGTTAAAATCTGACCGTAGCAAAATCCGATTGTGGTGCTAAAAATAATGTCAAGCTTAATTTCACTTAGAACACTTTTTAAGTCCAAAGCTAAGATGTGTGATAATGTAAAAAAAATGAACAAATTAATAATTATGAATATTATCCAAGTAAGGTGATTGATGTTTCAAATCAAGTTGTCTTATTGGTTCTACCAAGTTGTTGTATCTCATGAAAAGAGTATCAGAAAACTATCGTGTTTCTTAGCTGATTTATAAACCAAGGTATCTTCCACCTAACAAAAAATATTTTTTTATAATTATAAAGTTAAGGCCATATGCAAGCTAGCTTTAAACACAGGTTTATCTGGACAAATATAAGACCAAAACAGATAAAGGGAATAGCATTTCTGCAGCCTGTCATATAATCCTATATCTGTGAAGAGAAAATGCCCACCTCAGTTTGGTATTATTCTGAGAAAAATGACGCTTTCTGAATTTTCTTCCCGCCTTGTTTTCTAATCATCCTATAAAATTATGCTTATGTTGCCGTGTTCCTTAGCAAAAGAATCTCTGTTTCTAAAACTGGGCTGACTTCTCAAGAAGTCAACAAGTAAAATACAAAATATGAATATTGCGTCTAAAGGAGGTACAAATTAATTGCTAATTTCATGGAGTTAAATCTTGAACCCATGAAGTATCATATTTACCACCGCATAAAGGAACTAATTTTTTCCAAACAACAGCTACATTTTATTTCATTTAGTTTCCAGGTAGAATGACATCAAAATAGTTATGCCTCCTTTTTGGGCCAATTACTTTCGGTTTCCCCCTGCCTTTATTTTCAGTTTTGGAAGGGCATTTAAAACAAAATAGGGTTATTTGAGTCTAGCAAAGTCTTAACAAACTTTCTTTTGTTTGCTACTTCTTAAAAAACATGGAGGGAAGGAAGCACTGGGGTACCACAAGGTTCCGTCTTAGGACCAGTATTCTTTAATATCTTCATAAATGACTTAGATAAAGAAATAGAAGGGGAACTTATCAAATTTGCAGATGATACTAAGCTGGCAGGAATAGCTAAGCATTTCACTACACACCGTACTGTGTATGGCTGTGTAGGTGACAAATAAAATTTGAATTTGAAAGGTAATACCCTAGAAGATAGGCTCAAGATCCAGATGGATCTTGACAGACTTGAACACTGGGCCCCTATCTAACAAAGTGAAATTCAGTGTAGAGAATAGTAAAGTCTTAGGCAAGAAAAAACAAAAGTACACATATAGAGTGGGTGAAACCAGGCTTAATAGCAGTAACTGTGAGAGGGATCTTGGAGTCTTAGTGGACAACCAGTTGAATGTGAACCAGCAGTGTGCGGCAGCAGCCAAAAAAGCCAACACAATCCTAAGCTGCATTAACAGAGGGATACAATCAAGATCAAGTGAGGTACTAATACTACTCTATAAAGCCTTAGTAAGACCACACATAGAATACTGCATCCAGTTTTGCCACACTATTAAAAAAAAATGTTGAGACTCTAGCAAAAGTACAGAGAAGAGCTAACAGGATGATTAGGTGAATTGGAGACTAAAACATATGAAGAACGGTTGCAGGAACTGGGCATGGCTAGTCTAGTGAAGAGAAGAGAAAGACCAGGAGAGATAGGAGAGCAGTCTTCCAATATTTGAGGGCTGCCACAGAGAGGAAGGGGTCAAACTGTTTTCCAAGGCAAAATAAGACCAGACAAGGAAAAATGGATGGAAACTGATCAAGGAGAGATTCAACCTAGAAATAAGGACAAATTTTCTGATAGTGAGAACAATCAACCAAAGGAACTTGCCTTTGGAAGTTGTGGGAGCTTCATCACCGGAGGCTTTCAAGAAGAGATTGACAGAAATGGTGTAGGGTTTCCTGCTTGGGCAGAGGGTTGGACTAGATGACCTACAAGAACCCTTCCAACTCTGTTAATCTGTTAATGGGAGAAATCTCAAGTAAAATACTGGGAAGCTGAAAAAATAATATTCTGAAAGGAGGAGATGGGATACTGTTTCTGCTATATGGAAACCTGGGTCCTTGGTGATCTCTGAGCTTGATTGTTTTCTTGAAGACATTTCATTACCCAAACTAGCTAATATCATCACAGGCACTGATGATGTTACCTAGTTTGGTAATGAAATGCCTGCAAGAAAACAACCAAGCTCACAGAGCACCAAGGACCTTTCATTTCAGCCCTGAGCTACAAATATTCCCCTTTATCAGTATGTAGAAAGCTACTTAAATATATCCCTGAAATCAGCAGAAGTTGAGTTCATTTCAAAGGAGAACTAAGCTTTTCACTTGCATCAACTTTGTGGGTTCTCACTGCTTCAAGCCAACCAGAAATCTTTATACCTTAATAGTCAATAATTAAATTTGTAGCTCTCCTTTTCAATAACAATAGCGCCCTGGGACAATGACAACAAAATACAGATAAAACAAGAGCGACCATTACATAGCTTTAAAATTTCTAATTGTGCTACCTATAAAAGAAATCAGTAAGAAAAATTCTAACAAATAGGAGAGTGGATGCATAGATGTATGTAACTGTGATTTCATTTGACAAGTCCAGGAAAGGATGCACTAGCTTTAACTGCAGTTACATTCTTGCCCATGATCAAACCTGAACCTTCAGATTCAGAGCAAACTTCCCAGAATAGCCAACTGAAAATTTCAGTCTTCAAAGAAAGCATCGTGCCATTCTCTGCAGCTTGAATTCCCTATTCTCTCAGCAACCTTTCGACTGACAAAAGGCACCACTGTTTTGTCTGGATTAAATTTCCATTTGTTTGTCCATTTCAGCTAGTCCATCAGACGTTGATTTGGAAATGTCTGAAGGAGTGAGCTGGGTAGGATCAGCATTTGGGGGAGGCATCAAATCTCCAGCTCCTAACAATATCTCTTAGCGCTTTTGCATACATGTTAAAAAGCAACTTTCAGGGTATCCAAGCCCTATAAGAGCATATGAAAGATTCTCTTGATAGCATCTTATGAAATCATGCTCCCCAAAACACAGAAACGCCATAAGAAATAGCCTCTTTCAGTTCTCCAAATTCCATTCCAAGTAGACAAACCAAAAGCCACTGAGATTCCAGGAGAACCAACCAGAATATATTCTCCCTATCCTCTGGACTTGGAGGGACGCAAAACTGTCATTGTCCCTTAACTAAGCTTAAAGCCAAACTGAAACAGATCCTAATATTTATTTGTTTAAATGTTTATGCTGCCCAGCTCACCGTTGAGCAACTCTGGGTGACCAAAGCATGCAAAATGAGTTTGCATAGCACTGAATCACACACTTCCCAAGATTAGCAGGTTAGATGTATTGCGGGTCAGGAGGTTCTTAACTGGCTTGGGAAAAATGTATTTGAATAACCTCCTTTTTTGTTAAATAGAATTTAGTAAGGTTAGCAACATGATGAACTGGGTGAAGTTTTAACTGTTATGTGGCTTGGAGAAAATGGATACAAGTCTGGGTTGCATGAATTTGTTCTTGGAAATAATGTGTGGGTTCACATGTTGTGCTAAGCATTGAGTTAGCCATGTCACCTAACTTCCAATCCGTTGGGTTTTGCTACACCATATTCCCTAGTTTATAAAATAGAAACACTAAATTCATCAACTAAAATAATCCAAATCAAATCAACTAGATTATGGTTGAACACAATGTATGAATAATCCCATTTGCAAAGTTCTGCATTCAGTGTATTCTGAATTCAGAAAAGGAAAACACTGTTGCCATGTTCTGTAAATCCAACCAGTGAGATTAATTTCTGAGTACATTTTCGTAGGGCTATCACTTAATTCATTGCATTTGCACTTTTACCAAGGCAATTATTTCTACTTGTACCAAGGAAGTCCTTCTAAAAGGACAGAAGAATCCCTTTAAATAACATGGTATGTATATTCCAGAACAAACCATCTTTAGAGATGCATGCTCTGTACAAGAAAGGATGCTACCACTCCATTTGTATAAATAGTGGTTTTAAAATAATTTAATTTTGAAGAGACTATCCTATTAATTCAAATGTTTCAAGTTATACTGTCTCTAAAAGCCCTTGAAGGAAGGCAGACAATATTGTCATATCCTGATGATATTTCTTGTTCTGACTTCCTGATCAGTGATGGAATTCAAATTCGTTTACTACCGGTTCTGTGGGCGTGGCTTGGAGGTCATGTGACTGAGGGTCATGTGACTGGGTGGACAGTTTCTGCAAGCAGGGCAATAAAGATCAGGCTAGAAACAAGACCAGGATGTTTCTTTCCTGCCTTCCTTACATGATTAACCCTGCAAAGTGGAAAAAAAACAAAAGATTTCTTCTAACAACCGGTTCTCCGAACTGCTTAGAAAATTTACTACCGGTTGTAGCGAACCTGCTAGA
>JAEANM010017291.1:0-12993 GCA_017656035.1 Myanophis thanlyinensis
GTTAGGGTTAGGGTTAGGGTTAAGGTCCTTCTCAACAATGGAGTTCGGCAGGCATACTTCTTAACCCATTTGTTGGATTATTGGTTATCCTGTCTTGTGGAGGCAGCTATTTTCTCATGGTTTCCAAAGTAAACTGTTTCATGCCTGGCATGCTTAATAGCCACTCAGCTTTGTGCAAGTTTTCTAATTTTAAAATACAAATGACAGAGAAGTTGTTTTTGTTCCAGAAATATACTCATCCTGGAGATGAATGTTTTTAGGCCAATTACCTATTTCTCTTTGATTGTTTGGCTGGACAGCCCCACCTAGTGCTCATCCGATGAAACTGTAACAAAGCATGGAGTTTGCGTAATATGTTTTGCCCAAAACATTGATGATTGGTTGGTTGGTTTGTAGTTTGGTCTAGCTACAATCCAGATCGTTTGTAAACCATTAAACCTGAAGCCTGGTTGAAGCAGGTCCTCTAAGTTACAAATTAGAAATAGTTCTTGAAAATAAATAAATAAATTTCAAAAAGGAATTTTCCGTATGAGCTTTGGACTACAAATAGCAAGAATTCCCACCAGGTATTGCCAAAATTGCTGAAAATTATTGAAGATGCAGTTTGAAGGCAACAGGAAAGCCCAGGTTGAGAGACATGGACTTTAAAAGATGGCATGGTGCCAATGCATGGTTGGTTGAACCATTAATATTTACAAATTAAGATTAATAAACATTAATAGCCTTGTTTCTGATACCTGCTTAATCCATCAACCAGGATTTGCAATATGCAAAACTGGGCTTATGCATTGCAAGCAAACCACATTATGGTTTAAAAGGATGTGTGAAGTTCTAATCTCAAGAATTGGATCTTCACCGCTGGGCACGCAGCTGAATGCTTCCGTCCAAAACTAGTTTTGTTGTGAGAATTCAATAACTCAACCCAACAGGTAAGCTGAGCAGTCTCAGCTGGAGAGCCAGAAAGCTGTATTTCTATTTTGCTTCCTCCTTGTTTTATGAAAACAGTGGCACTCGGCAACCAACTCTGACCTTTTGTAGAGCTGTTGTGACTTTAATCACGGAGATAAACATATCAAGAAGGCCTTAGGCATTCCTTCACCTTCCCAGAGATGAAGACTTGTCACAGCCTGTTTAGAAGCCACCAAAAATCACTAATGGCCCCTCTAAAGCCCATAGCTTTCTGAGCGTCCACAAGAAGGTCCCAATTTGGCTTCCTGCCAGTTCTTGGGTTGTGACCTAACCAGGCAGCAGGGAACAAATTATGACTGATTAGTTCACTTTCTCACTGATCATTGTTAAAATCTCATCCGTCCACCTGGACCACAACCCTGGTTTTTTCTTGACCACACGGCCTTTGCTGCCAAGCTACGTTAGGGGAGAAGGTGGCCCAAGGCAGCTACTGAAGTTTATGATAATGGAAAGCACTTAAATCAAAATGTCTTGGATCCCACTCAAACTACTAATGCAATAAACTAGGATCCTTCAGTGGTGTATGTAATATGAGTGTCTTTGTGTTTACGGGGTGAAACTATCCTATTGACACAAGTATTGGTCAGCAAAGGAAATTCCTGTCACTAACAACAAAGCCCTAAGTGACTAATTTCACCAGTGCATCACAAGAAACAGATCCTTCCAGCCCGCTGTTGTGTTCAGCTAAAGAGCAGAACAGTATTTATTCAACTTGGACCACAGGTACGTGAAACTGGGAATGCTTGCTTGGATAAAATTGAGCGGTTTGCTTTTTGAAACTCTTGCTGGAATAGGTGATCACATACCCAGCTGTATTCTTTGGAGTTGAAATCGTTCTCTACTTCCTCAAACAGGTGTTACACAGGTAACGAAGGGGTAGTGAAGAAAGGCCAGTGTGAAAATCACGTAGATTTTAGGACAATTCTCCAGGTAATCCTGGCCTTAGGACTGTAATAAGCAGTGGGAGTTTTCTTGTTCAGCGGCGCAGTCGTTAAGCCAAGCATCACACGATCGCGACTTGTGACCCTCCCCGCTGGCTCCTCCATTGAGGTTCCATGTCAGAAGTCTGCTGAGTAGATCCCCAAGGGTGATCACGTGATTGCTGGGTGCTGCAACTTTCCTAAAAGCCCGACTGTCGCCAAACACCTGGATTTTGTGACTGGGTGACTGCAGAGATGCTGCAACGGTCGTTAAGCGCAAAGACCCTTTGTAAGTCATTTTTTTCCCGCAGTACCATGGTAACTTTGAACAGTCGCTATGCAGAGAATTGTAAATCAAGGACTACGTGTATGCTAATCTAGGTTTCAGGTTCTGTCTAGCGAGGAAAGGACAAGGATGGGAAGTGGGAGGGAAGGAAATGATGGTTTAGTTTTAAGTAATGATAGAGGGGAATATTTATAGCTCAGGATTCAACAGTGGTGCTCTCTGAGCCTGATGGTTTTCTTGTCTAGACATTTCTTACCTAACTAGGTAATGCTATCAGTGCTAGAAGAGAGTGGGGGTTGCTCTCTTTTTATATACAAGTGGCTTAACAGGGAGCATATAAACAGGAAGCAAACTTCTAGCACTGGTGATGTTACTTAGTTGGGTAATGAAAGATCTGCAAGAAAACAACCAAGTTCAGAGAACACCAAGGATCCCACAGTTTTCCTTCCCCTCTCCTCCTCCTCACATTCTCTTCTCCTCTACTCTGTAAACCCGACTCCCTGTAGCACTGATGATGTTACCTAGTTGGGTAATGAAAGATCTGCAAGGAAATGGGGCTCCCCTTGAAGAGCATCTGGAGGCTGCAGTTGGTGCAAAGTGCGGCCGCACGGATGATTTTGGGAGCTCCTTGGAGCTCCCATGTTACACCTCTCCTGCACAAGCTGCACTGGCTCCCTGTGGCCTTCCAGATACGATTCAAGGTGTTGGTTCTTACCTTTAAAGCGCTCCATGGCTTGGGACCCGGGTACTTACAGGACCACCTGTTGCCACCATCCGCCTCCAGCCGACCGGTGCGTTCCCACAGGGCAGGCCTCCTCGGGGTCCCATTGTCGGGACGATGTCGTCTGACAGCCCCGAGGGTACGAGCCTTCTCTGTGGCTTCACCCTCCATGTGCAACGAGCTGCCCCCTGAGATTTGGACCATTGCTGACCTCCAGACCTTCTGGCGCGCATTAAAAACCCATTTATTCCAACTAGCCGGTTTGGCCTAATACTTAGTGGGGTTTTAAATTTTTAAAAATAAATTAAATTTGGTAATTTTACTTTTAATTGGGTTTGGGCCATCAATTTAATCTGTTCTTAATTCTATTTTAATTTTTATATGTCTGGTTTTAGATTGGCTGTACACCGCCCCGAGTCCCTTGGGAGTGGGGTGGTATAGAAATTCTGTAAACATTAAACATTAAACAATCAGGTGCAGCAACAGCACCAACAGTCCTTCTCCTCCTCCTTCTCCTCCCATTCTCTTTCTCCTCTACTCTGTAAACCCCACTCTCTCCTAGCATTGATGATGTTACCTAGTTGGGTAATGAAAGATCTGCAAGGAAACAACCAAGCTCAGAGAGCACCAAGGAGCTCTGAGTTTTAAATCACATTCCATCTTAGTGGAAAATTCCATTTCGCTTGGAATCTTCTGCATCTAAAAGTGGAGCCTTTACACACTCCCAATGTAGGCTTCAAGAACTAGCCCCCACCCTTTGAAACTCTCCCCAGGCTCTATGATGGTTTATAACCCCTGTGTTGATGATGGGTTTTGGGTTTTGTTTTGTTTTTTTGAAAGGATGGATTATACCTTGGAAGACACGCAACGCAAGGAGAAACTTCTGAAGACGGTTTACACCCTACAAGTCAAATCAGACTCGACTTTCCAGAAAGCCAGTCCTGTCCTGACCAACCATCCAGGCATGGGCATGGTGACCGACCACCAAGTTCACCAGCTGGCCGAGAAAGCCAGGCTCATCTGCCACGACCTGGACAATATCAAAAACCACCTTTATTATCGGCAAGATGACCTCATCCGCAGGATCTCGAATCCCAACCGGAACCGCTACGGAGTTGTGTGTGGGATTCACTGCTCCCCCGACGGGGTGGTTTACATCACTACTGAGAACGCACCCAGAGTGGACCTCCTGAATCACTCTGGCCAGGTGTTTCGATCCATCCCCTGCGTGGAATGGAAAAAGGAGGGGTTTCTACCCGAGGGCGTGACCATCACCAGAGCTGGCATGGTGGCTGTCACCGATCTGCTGAATGGAACCGTCCACATCTTCAACGATCGTTCCTTGTTCTCCAAGGGGGAATGGCTCAGAATCGGGAAGTTCTGCTCCCCCAGAGGGATCGCCGTTGATGGATCAGGAAAGATCCTGGTGGCCGACTACACCGAAGGAAAAATCCACGTCTTTGCCCTGGACCGAGCTTTCAAGATGCAGAACGCTCATTCCATCTCCAACTTAAGTGGGCCGCGCTACGTCTGCATGGTCCCCAAAGGAGGTTTCGCAGTGAGTGAAGAATGTGGGGAAGTCAAAGTGTTTGACAGCAGCCACAAGCTGGTCTCTTCCCTCAGCAGCAAATACGGCCACCAGTTTGGCAACCCGGCGGGCGTTTGTGCTGATAAGGAAGGCAACATTATAGTGGCCGACGAACAGTGTCGGAAAGTGCACTTGTTTCCAAAGAACGGATCTCCAATCTGTCTAGTTTCTAAAGGTCTTCTGAGACCGACCAGCGTCGCCTGTGCCAATGACGGGTCACTTTTTGTCACCGATAGTGGAGACAACGATGTCAAAGTCTTCAAATATCGCGTGAGGCCCCATTACAATCCTGACATTAAACCGGTGGACAATCCAAGTTATTCGCCTCGAGGGAAAGCAGGATAGGTACTGCCCTTTAGTAGTCCTCAACTTACAACCATAACCCAGTCCAAAATTTCTGTTGTTAAGCAGGAGAAGCTGTTAAGTGAGCTTTTCCCTGTTTGGTAACCTTTCTGGCCACCGTTGTTAAGTTAATCGCTGTGGTTGTTCAGTTAGTGATGCGGTTGCTAAGCAAATCTGGCTTTCCCCCCAATGGACTTTGCTTGTCCAAAGGTCACAAAAGGGGATCACGGGATTCCCAGGATGCTGCAACGGTCGTAAATATGAAGCTGTTGCCATGCGTCCGAATATTTGGTCATGTGACCCTGGTTATTCCGCAAATGTCATAAGTGTGAAAAATGGTCACGAGTCACTTTTTTTCAGTGTTGTCGTAACTTTGAACAAATCAATGGTTGTAAGTCGAGGACTACTTGTATTACTTTTACAAACACACCCGTTTCTTATGCCACATTATGACATCAGATCTGCATTCCACTTGTCCAACAGTACATCAACATATACTCTAGGGAGGAAAAACAATTTGTAGTGATTCCTTTGTCGTGGAGAAGAAGACCTGCCCTAAAGGAAGAAAACAGCCTCAACAAATGAAATGACATCCGAAAGGAGAGAACCTGAAATTGGTGCTAAATGGACAGTTTGTCCAATAATTAATTTTTTCTTCCTTCGTGGACTTTTTTTATAGTAAAAAAAATGCCAGAAGAGACCGCGGAAGAAGGACATTTGATGACAAAATGGACTTTATTTTGATCTGGAAAGGGAGAGCAGGCCCATTTTTTAGCTTTTAAGTTGTTCAGAAGAATCTGTCAGTGTATGACAGTTCATAAACTGGGAGAGACATAGCAACAGATCAGCCAATGGGAGCTGATTGGCGATTGAAACAGTTTTGGAGCCTGGGCGTGGCTTAGCTCTGTGCTGAGCTCTGAAACTAAGACTCCTCTCCTCTACTTGTATTTAGTTTAGTTTAGTTTATTTGATTTATATACCGCCCCCTCTTCCTAGGGACTCGGGGCGGTGTACAGTCAGTAAAAACAAAGTACAAATAACAATTTAAAACCTATTTAAAATAATTAAATAATGGCTGTCTAATTAAAACATTATCATTAAATTTAAAATTCTATTAAAATCAATTAAAAATATCAAACAATTAATATAACAGTTAAATTTTAGTTTAAAATTCAATTAAATAAAAAATAAATTTAAAACCCCAAGGTATCAGTCCAGGCCGGCTTGTTGAAATAAATGGGTCTTCAGGGCACATCGGAAATTTGCCTGTATTTACTACCATGTTGAAAAACCCTGCTTTTGGTATTGTATATTTACTTCAAGTGCTGTTATTGGATGAAGTTATTGGACCCTGCTGAGTTCATTTAATTGTGTGTGCTTCTGAATGTGATTGCTGCTGCAAACTTTGACAGAATCTTACTGGGAATGGCAGATGGTAGTGATTGGTGATATGGTTCTAAGGTGGTGATTAGGAAGTATGGAATGGAAGATAAAGGAGACCAACTTTAAAGGTAGAGACGAGAGAAGGTTAAAGAGTGAATCTAACTGAGGAATGTGGCCCACCAGAGCATGTGCAGAGAATGGGGAGAAATCATGCAAGGTTTATGGCAGGAGGGATTGTCCAACCTTGGCAACTTTAATAAGACCTGTGGACTTTAACTCCCAGAATTCCCCAGCCAGCATGTTGGCACTTGGTCTCTGGGAAGACTCTGAATGGTAGTACATAGAGTATTTTTAGAAGGTGAGATATACTCCTTTGTATATCTCGCAAAGGGGGGCATGATGGTAGGAACTGGCAGATTAAAGAACGGGCAATTTCCAGGTGTTTTTGAAACCTGGCTGGGCAAGGATGATGAGTTCCCCTTTTTGAGATGGGCTTTACAGCCCTGATACCCCAGATCAGGGCACCAATCCCGTAGTAGGACAATGTTTCTCAGCCTTGACAGTTTTCAGATGAGTGGACTTCAACCCCCAGAATTCCTCAGCTAGCCATGAATCTGATTTGCACCGTATCTGTATTTTGTTATTTAAAGAAAATATTGTAGAGTTGCATTGTAAGCCACTTGTTTGACTAAGTCAGCATCGAAGCGTAAATAAATATAGTAAGCCTGAAAGCGGCTGCATTGTTTGTAAGTTTACAAGATTACTCTTCTGTGATTTTATCTGTTGATTTGTTGTTTTAATTGTTTTTCATTTTATTTATGCCAGCTTATTTTTTTTGCTGTTTTCAACTTGTAAACTGCCCAGGGTCTCACAAGTGAGATGGGCAGCTGTATAAATTTAAATTTAAAAAAAGAAACAGAAATGAATATAATATGAATCTAGCCAATATAAAGAAAAGATTTTTTTCTTTCGTTCCAAAGATTCAATGCTTATGCCCATCAAAGTTTTCATAAAAATACATTGTTAACATTTTGTTTTCTCCCAAAAATACATTGAGCAAAAAAAATTTGCAAAACAAATTAAGGGCAAACCTGAAGAAGGAGCAAATCTGAAAGAGGTACATAAGTACAAAAGCAACATTTGTTTATAACTTTGCTTTATGAAAGAAAATTCAAGAGCAAAACCTTTATAAAAATGCTTATTCTAATGAAAAATATCTAAAAAGCTTAAAAAGCAATGAAGTTATAAGCAGCAAAAAAGGATTTCTGCAACCAGACTGTACCATTATAAAATGACCACAATAAAGGACAAAAGTGAGGTTTTGAAAAATAAAAAAATAAAAAAATCTAAAGCATAATTTTCTGTAACAAAGAACTGTCTTTTATAATAAAAGACCCCACTGTCACAGTACCAAAGACCGATATTAAAGAGACAAATTGCGTACGGGGAGGTTCTGAGCCATTCTGTAGAGTTATCAGCTCCTAACAAAATATTTTGGAGACAGACAAGGCGAATCCTTAAAGAGATACCAGTTAAGATGGCATGAAGCTTATCAGGAAATTGGAAGATGCAGACTTTCCATTGAAAGGAAGCTATGTGTTCTGCCCAGGGTGTGGACAGCAACGGTTAATTTCATTTTGCAGAGCAAAAGTGCAGTAAGGAGAGAGCATTTGGCAATCTGAAAGGCAGCCAGCAGATCTTCCACTTTCTGCATTACTGTACATTTAATCAGGTCTGTATGAAACAAAAGCCAAATTCATGCCTGATGTCAGCAAAACGCGTTTCATATGTGTGTAGATTGTTAGTGAAATTTCGTAGCTGTAGGGCAATGGTGGCGAACCTTTTACTTAACAGATGCCAAAAAGTACGTGCTTTGCACGTGCCATCTGCACTTGAGTGCGGCTCCTCCACGTGCGCTGCAGGTACAACCGCATCATCTGCGCATGCATGCTTTTGCACATGCAATGCACGTGTGCTGAGTGCAGGCACACACACACACACACACACACACACGAGCAATCGCATGTGAATGCACAGGAGAGCTCCAAAGACCAGCTGGATTTCCCGCTGCAATCGCGCATGCACAGCGAACACCTGAAGACCAGCTGGGTCTCTGCAATCACTCATATGTGCATGTGCAATCACATGTGCATGCTCAGCTGGAGGTAAGTTGGCCGACAGCCTGTGTGCCCAGCAAGATGGCTCTGCATTCCACCTGGGGCACCCGTGCTATAGGTTCGTCATCACGGATCTAGGGTCTGTATTGTGGCATCAAATTATATGCTGTGCATGAGTAAACTTGCAAGTTCTGTTCTAGGGTTGTGTGTCTCAGTGTGTGTAATTAATGTGCATTTAATGTGAATTTAATAAGGTACAAAAGATCATTCAAGCCAGAACCAAGTTGCTTAAGAACAAAGTCATCGTTTGTTTCTTATTTTCACTAGGGTAAGAAATGTAAAGTAAAACAAATTTAACAGTTCAGGGGGCCATCGTTGTTCTTATGATGATAGGGAAAGATAGTTGAGATATTTTTTTTTTTTTTGCCATAAAAACTGGTCAGATCGAAGTAGTAAAAATCTGAAATAAACATCTAGATCGGTTTCAAAGAATTTGAATTGCGGAGCAACCGGCAACCGGCAACCGGCAACCAACGCCGCCTTCCTTTTAGCAAAAGGGAAGCTCGATAAGACGGAACTCAATGTAGGTGGAATGCAGGGGGTCGCCGGAAGTCTATTAGGCACGGATGGGCCGGACATTTTTGAGGCACGGACCGCGTCTCCTAGATACCATCCAGTAGCACCCGGAAGTGGGTTGAATGTCAAGCGGCGCGGGGGGGGGTTTCTACCTTTTTCGCGTTTCTGGGGGCAGCAAAAGCGAGGTGGGGTAAGTTTGGGGAGCACATAAGGGGGCTTTTCACTGAAACGGGGGAAAATAGGGACACGGTCGCCCCCTCCCCCCCCCTTTTTTTTTTTTGCCTAGGGTCCCGTGCACCGGAGACACGCTTGAACTGAGTTTGCTGCATAAAGCAGGCTGGGATGGGGTCCCTCTGGGATGCGGGGCCTTTCACGGCCTGGAATCCGCGTGGATGCAGGAATCAAACCCAGTGATTTTGGGTGGGTGGGTTGTGTGAATTGGGCCAATCCAGGGCTCCCGAGCTGAGTCCTTTAAGGTTTATTTGATTTACTATATACCGCCCCCTCTCCGTAGGGACTCGGGGCGGTGCACAGCCAGTAAAAACACAAGTACAGATAACAATTTAAAACCTATTTAAAATAATTAAATAACGGCTGTTTAATTAAAACATTATCATTATAGTTTAAAATTTAAATTAAAATCGGTTAAAACCAACGGTTAAAATATAAACAATTAAAATTTAGTATAAGATTCAGTTAAAATAAGATTAAATTTAAATTAAAACCCCAAGGTATCAGGCCAGGCCGGCTTGTTGAAATAAATGGGTCTTCAGGGCATGTCGGAAACACCGGAGATACGTAATAGTACGAATCTCCGGAGGGAGTTCATTCCCCAGGGAGGGTGCTGCCATAGAGAAGGCCCGGACCCTCGGGGCTGCCAGACGACACCGTCCCGACGATGGAACCCTGAGGAGGCCAGCCCTATGGGAACGCACAGGTTGGCTGGAGGCGGCTTGGAAGCGCTTTGATGGAGCAAGAGGGACGAGGAGGGTCGTCCACGTAGCATTGTTTCTCAACCTTGACTAGTGTAAGATATGTGGACTTCAACTCCCAGAATTTCCCAGCCAGTATGGGCTGGCTGGGGGATTCTGGGAGTTGAAGTCCACACGTCTTAAAGTTGCAAAGGTTGAGAAGCATTGTGTAGGGGAAGAAGCTCCCCCGGATTGCAAAAGGGCTGGGGGTGGTGCTAAGCCAGAATGGGATGGAGGATCTTTTGGAGAAGATGCTTGGGGAGGGGTCTTTGGAGTGGATCTTTGCCCTCTAGGATCTTTGAAGGACAAAGTTTGTGGGTGAGACCTTGGCATGGAGTCTTTAGGAAGGATCTTTGGGTTGCGGTCAGTTGGGGTGAGGTCTTTGCCCTAGGATCTTTGAAGGACAATGTTTGTGGAGAAACTTTGGAGTGGATCTTTGAACTGGGTTGTTTGGGGTGGGGTCTTTGCCCTGGGATCCTCGAATGACAGAGCAGAGAATCTTTGAAGTGGGTTCTTGAGGAGAGAGAGTCCTTGACATGGAGTCTTTGAGTTAGGATCTTTGGAAAAGATATTTAGGGTGGGATCTTTAGAAGAGGATCTTAGGGCTGGCTTGATGTTTCAAGTGGGATCTTTGGGGAGGATCTTTAAGCTGGGTCTTGGGGGGACAGGATCTTTGGGGTGGGGTCTTTAGGGGGAGACCAGCTCTACATGGGAGGCCTATATGCCCTTGCCCAGTTAAGGGCTTAGTCATGTGCTTAGAGGAAAGGTAGTAAATACAGGCTGAAATGGAAGCAGTAAAGTTTAACAGCTCTGGAGGCTTGTCAAATATTTGCATTTTTTTTGGGAAAAGGCCGATGTTGTCTGATGGTGTTAAAGATCCTATTGCAGGGAGGGTGTAAGCTGTTCCAAGTAAAGTTGCTTTTTTGTGGTTGATGGTGATTTTGTCAGTGCCATGGGTGTTGAGTTGGTGCTCCAGATGTTTTGGGATTTGACATTTTTATCTACCTATTGAGTCTTTCCTGGGGTAATCAGATTTTGATTATAGGGTATAAGATGTTGTGAGTAAAGTTGCCTTTTGCAATTGACTAATGTCTTTTGTCAATGCTAATGATGTTCAAGTTGTGTTCCAGTTGTTTTGGAATTGTACCCTAGGTGCCTATTACTATTGATACTACTTTGCTTTCTTTTGCCATAGTTCTACTTCTATTTGTAGGGTCTTTTCTTATCTTCTCCAATTATAATTTTATCATTAAGTGTTGATAATTGTACATTAGGAACCATTTTTTTAAAAAAGAAAACCTACAACTAAGCACAAAATGATTTTTTGCTCTTCTATGCCATGCCCTTGTTTTGTCTCCATGGTTCCATTCAAGCAATTTTAATTTATAGCTGCTAGAGTTGTAGTTATTTATCCTGAGGTATAAGCAAATGACAGGGGACAGCATCCTCCAAAGCAGGGGCCTTCCAGATATCTTCTGTCTGAACAATTCTTTAAAAAGAATTTTTTAAATAATACCATTTAAATATGATGAATGATGCAAACTCCCCTTCAGTTCGTTGAAAATATCTCAAAGAAAACACTAAGTCTGGTACAATGTCCCATGGAATATTTCATGAAATATTGTTGGAGAAACCTAAGAGGAAACAAGAGCAAGTGGCAACATCTAATATGGGTCATCAGTATAAGGAATCAGCCAATGGTTGAGTTTTAAAACTGAGTAGCTATCAATCTAAAGAGGTTTACGTTCCACATTAATACTCTTCATATTATTGGGAAAATGCATTATGTATGATATAGTTTGGACAATGTAGGTAAAATTTCAGTCTTTTCTATCTCTAATAATTAAATCTAGTTTGGCTGTCGAGAGCTCCTTCCTTGACAAACAATTCCTCAAACTTTTCAGGGCTATATGATCGCTAAGAAATCTTACTGTGATTTCCTAGTGTGTTCTCCTATAGTCTCTAACATTTGTTTGCATTCTTTGGAACAAACTTTTTTCTGTACATTCTTGTCAATCCGCCCTCTTTGAGCACTGAAGTTTTTTACTTATTTAAAATTTTAAAGCATAGCAAAAAAATGTAAAATACCCAGTTCCCGGTTTTCCTAAGAAGGCGTAATAGAGGCATTTCTATAGTAAGACTTTAGTGAACCGCATGTGATTTTTTTTTTTTTACCTCTTAAGTTGTTCACTTCCTTTTTGCAAGAATTTCGCTGGCATATATGTCATGGCTGGGGAAAAAGCAGGCTGGGGGATTCCGTTGCGATAAGCACCAATATTAGTGCTCACGTGCTTAAGTACCAATATTTTACAGGAAAATAGCCCTGTTGCAGACTTGGCAGGAAACCATTTTGCAAAGCACAAATGTGTTAAATGTTTGGGTCCCCCCCAAAAAATGTCTTACTTTCCTGGCAGCTCCAGTTGATCTCTTCAGCTAAGCAATGGGATGTTTCAATGCCTGCTACTCCTAAAATTTGCTGGTGGGAGCGTTACCACACTGTGAATCTTACTCCTCTTTTCTTTCTCCTAAGCCAGGAGGTCAGTAGACCCTCCAACATTTACCCACACTGACAGCTGCCCCATATTCCTAAATGAAAGGGGGCTGAAGAGGAAATAGCCCCATCTCAGAAACTGTAGTCCTTTCTCTTCTTATAAACTCCATATTACATGGTAAAGAGTGTGTATCAATCAGACAACTTCTTTTCTGCCTCAAGAGACTGGGAATTCATCCATAAACAGACACTGCCTCCCACAACACCGTTTAATAGGCAGATATATACCGTATATATTTTCCCCTGGATAAGTCAAGGCATTTTCAATGCAAACAAATTGTCCCTTTTTCTAGGGCAAAAATGTCAGCCACCAGCTGTAACTTTATTTTAACAGAAAGGACTTCCTTTTCTGCCTATATGCTTTCCTTTTTTTTTTAAATTAAATTATATTTTATTTTTTAAAAAACACAAAAAAAAACAATAAATACATACATACATATAAAACATAAAATCATCTTTCAATGTAAATATTTAACTTTTAACCCTGCTGATTTTCCTATATATACATTATTTACATAATACATCAGTTATTTTTATCATATATTTACATATATATACAGATTTATGTT
>JAEANM010017292.1:0-12993 GCA_017656035.1 Myanophis thanlyinensis
TATATATATATGATTATTGTTTCCTAGTATGATTTGTTTGCTTATTTGATTGTTTACCCTATGACTATTATTAAGTGTTGTATCTTATGATTCTTGATGAATGTACCATTTCCTTTTATGTACACTGAGAGCATATGTACCAAAGACAAGTTCCTGTGTGTGCAATCACACTTGGCCAATAAAGAATTCTATTTTATTCTATTCCCTCAGGTGCACCAGAGGGATATGCCAAGAACTCTGTTGCCCTAAGAACTGGTATCTCTTTTGTCTTTTTCCTGTTCCTCCCATCTTGTGTATTTTCAAATTATAAACCTATGGACAAGAATTGTCTTTTTGTATCATTCTATAAAAGTCACTTGATTTATTTCTTGCACTTCTGAGGTGTGATACTAAACAAATAAAAACAATGAAAGAACAGAAACAGAAAAACACAGTTAAAACAAGAAGCTAGCAATTTAAAACAATTGTTAAAATCCTGCTAAAAGCTTGCTTTCTGCTAGAAAAAATGAAGCTGTAAAAAAGACGCTTAATCTTACTTCTTCAGACAAGGAGAAATCTCAGCCAACTGTATCTTCAAAAAGCTATTACTTTAGAAATGTGCCTATTGCCCAGCAATTAATTCCAATTGATGGTTTATATCTAAACAACAAACAACACATAACAAAGCAGAGAAACAATATTGCACTTAGATAAAACAATTGAAGAAAAAAAGAAGTCTACTCATTACCTGAAAGATAACAAAGTAGAAGCTCAATTCCTTTTTTCACCTTATTAGCTTCACCTGAAGAACAGGAGCATCAAAAGCAAAAGCATCTACTAATTGACTTTAATACATCAAGTTTATTTGGCCCTTTACATTAGCACCCAGAACCAGGGTGGATTTGATTTAAATCAAGTCAATTTAAATCACAATTTAAATCACTAGTAAAAAGGCTTGATTTAAATCAACTTGATTTTTTAAAGAGCAACTGTCATCTCTGTCCCGCAGCGGCTCCTCCTCTGACCGACTGTTGATTCAACGACAGTCCCAATATATACAGCCTCAAGCTACATATTGCTAAGCTCCATTTCATGCTGCATTTCAATAACTATCTTATTAATGTATCTTAAATATTAAACTATCTTGAGATAAGATTTTTACTCCAAAAGCATTTTATTAAAATAAATTTGATAAAAATAAAAAAATCTGATTTAAAATTTAAAAAATCCATTATCCACCCTGCCCAGAACCAGGCAGGAATATGGATAGGCAGCAGCCAGTGAAGAAAAGATAAAATGGTTGTTCCAATGAACAATAATTTCTGTTTAATTCCACAATCAGATTTTTTTTATTAAGCACAGTTTTAGGGTTGTCCAAAAGCAACATCATACAGTGGATATAAAAAGTCTACACATTCCCGTTAAAATGCCAGATTCTTGAGGTATAAAACAAAATGCAAAGGTAAATCACTTCAGAAATCTTTCCATCTTTAATATACCATATAAGTTGTACAATTCAACTGAAAAACATAACATCAACTGTTCGAAGACACAAAGCTTCATAAACAGTCAACTAATGAAGCAGCAATCCCCTGGAGCAACTTCTGAAAACAACTTTGCACTTTTAGGATTAATACAACACTTATCATTTCCCAAATCAACCCAGGATATTTCAAGTACAAGTAGCAAAACACAAATGGACTGATCTAGTTCCAGATCACAGAGCTCTTCATGCAATCACACAAGTGCCTCTTTTAAAGTATAATCATTTCTTACAAGCATTACAGGATTATCTGGGGCAGCTTAGTCAATAATATACTGTTGGAGACACCCTGAAATGTTTATTTTAGCTGCCAGAAACAAGGGCCGTCAAGCACCACGCCTGCCTTTATGTTTTCAGTGCACAATAAGCAGCAACTGACAGCAACTAAGAAGCCAAACTAGGGATGAAGTTGGAAAACTTAAAATCATCTGATGATAACAACAATCGCAGTATAAATGTAAGAAGCAAGGGGCATGGGGGAGGGGGAATTGATGTCCAAAATAAGAGTCAAGGAAGTTGCTGGTCTGTTGGCAGAGAAAGTGAGGAAGTGATAATAGAGAGTAGACAAAAAGCATTCCTTGCATTTCTCGCCTCTCAGAAAAAGAGAGCTCTTTTTAACTTCCTTGTATAAAGAAAGGGAATCCAACTCAGAACCGATTCAAGTAGCAAGCAGAATTTTTACCATTAACAAGTTGGTATCCTGGACCAGACAAATTATATATGCCAGGATGTTGAAGAAGATATCCAGAAGTGATGGAAGAACCATCTCTCAAAAATCTTGGAAAACTGGTGAGGTGCCAGAAGACTGGAGGAAAGCAAACAAAGTTCCACTACTCAAAGGGAGCGGGTGGCGGCCTGAGAAACCACAAACCAGTAGCAGCTACACCAGATGGAATACTAGAACACACTATCAGCAATATATCTGTGAGCATGGAGCCAAAAACCAGCACCTGTTTTTCAACAAAAAAACAAACAAACCCATGCAAGCCTAAAACTATATCTTTCCGTAATAAACATGCAAGGGATTGATATAGACGCAACGCTTGACCAAAGTCTCCTATGGAGCATCATGGTCCCTTGGATTTGCGACCGGTTAATACCACTGCATCCCAAGTATGTTTATAAGTGTTTCTTCAGCACACTGTAAGGCGATTCTGAGTGTCCCCCGGGGCTCCGTCTCTGCCTACTAAAACCTATTTACAAGTTAACACAGAATGCAAACGGATGTGTTGCTTCTCAATGGCCAAGCTAGGGGAATTGTATCCCACATGCTTGGACATAATACAAAATTTAACCATAACAACCTTGCATGTAATAGGGAAGTTCAAATGCATCGGTATAACACTGGAGAAATGTGCCAACGAACGGGGCAAGCCTTGCCGGTTAGTTCAGCAGCTTGTAAAGCATTCCAAAAATGGCGGCCATTCCCAACGGGCAGGAAACAGCCCACCGGCTAGCTCAACCATCATTGAGAGTTGTGCCTGGAACAAACAAACCTGCTATAATGCTGATCAAACCTTCCTCCTATAGCTATAGAGAACCTGTAGAGAATCCAAGGAATTGACTCTTCTCTTCTCTATCTAGAGCCTGGAACAGAAATTTACATGTCCTATTCGAGCTTAGACTGAGTCAAAACAGGAGGCATCTCTAAACAAGATTGACAGACTCAGTCTATAGAGCTAAGAGACAGAGTTAACCCATTCCTTGGATTCTCTCAAGCACACTGGAGAAGTAGACAGGAACACATCTCCAGCTGAACAAGTGCAATGAGAGTGAAGCAACCTTGGAAAATCCAAGCCTATCTTGAACTTCATGAACAGCAAGCAAAGCATGAGAGGAAACTCTGCATTGGTTAGATCAGAGTTCAGTGTGACCCATTTTTGGCAGCACCCTTCAAAGGAAAAGTGAGAAAGGGTTCATTCAGCAGAGCAAGCAGGAAGATAAAGGGCCGGGGGGGGGGGGGCACTAAGAAAAGCCTAAATTCAGCTGCACATGGCACAAAAAGACAGAGACCCATGTTAGCGGTCTACAGTACAATTATCGAACAGACAGGAAGCAGCAGGTGAAGCTAGGCAGAATCACATCAGATACCTGTACAATTAGCACAGGGGCCCTCCAGGGCTGTGTGCTCTCTGCACTTCTCTTCTCTCTATATTCCAATGATTGTGTCTCAAAGGATCCCTCTGTTATGGTACTGAAGTTTGCAGATGATACAACAGTGATTGGTCTCATTCGAGACAACGGCGAATCTGCATACAGATGAGAGATTGAACAACTAGCCTTGTGGCATGGCAGGAACAGTCTTGAACTGAACACACTCACAACTGTAGAAATGATAAATTTTAGGAGAAGCCCTCCTACACTACCACCACTCACAATACTAGACAACACAGTAGTAGCAACAGTAGAGACCTTTAGGTTTCTCAAGACTTAAAATGGACACCTAACATTAAATACATCATCAAAAAAACACAACAAAGAATGTTCTTCCTGAGTCAACTCGGGAAGCTCAGGCTGCCCAAGGAACTGCTGATCCAGTTCTACAGAAGAATTATTGAGTCTGTCATCTGTACCTCTATCACTGTCTGGTTTGGCTCTGCAACCAATCAAGACAAATACAGACTTCAACAGATAATTAGAACTGCAGAAAAAACAATTGCTACCAACCTGCCTTCCACCGAGGATCTGGTATACTGCACAAGCCAGAAAGAGGACTGGGAAAATATCTACAGCCCCCTCGCATCCTGGACATAGACTTCTACCCTCTAAATGACGCTATAGGGCACTACACATCAGAAAAACTAAACACAAGGACACTTCCCCCCCCCATGCCATCACTCTGCTAAACAACCAATTCCCACAACACTGTCAATATCTAGAAAGGCAGTATTACCATCATTATTCTTTCTTCCCTATTACCTATCACCTTACCTTCTTATGACTATAACTTTGTTGTTTGTATCTTACAATTTAAATGACTAGCATGTATGTGCACGGGGATCCTTTACGTTTTATGGTTTATGTTGACTGCTTATTTAGTATCCATGACTATCACTAAGTGTTGTATCTAATGTTTTATGATGAATGGTATTTTTACAATGACTGTGATAATAATCTATCACTATGGTTGTATGTACACTGAGAGCTTATGCATCAGAGACAAATTCTTTGTGTGTCTAAATCACACCTGGCCAATAAAGAATTCTAATTCTAAAATTCTAAAAGGCCTTGCCTATTGCTTACTACTTTGCCAACAACAAAACAAGAACAGGGTTGAAATTCATAGAATTCAGAAGCTGAATACAAGACAGGCTTTCAAAGCATCGGCTATAATAAAAATACCTCATGCAGGTAGTCCCTGACTTACAACCATTCATTTAGTGACTGTTCAAAGTTACAAACAGCACTGAAAAAACATAACTTCTGGCTGCTTTTCCCACTTACGATCACTGATGCATCTCCCTGGTCATGTGGAAACCAAGTTCATTTGACAATTGAAGTGACTGTGATTAGCTTCACAACTGTGGCAAAAATGATGGTAAAATGAGGCAAAACTCACTCAACAGACGCCTTGCTTTGCAATGGAAACTTTGGCCTCAGTTGTAGTTGCATGTATTATTAAATTTATATGCCACCCAACTCCCATCAACAGGCAATGCCTGTCTGGATGCTTTAGTGCAATGATGCTCAACCCGTTTTCAGTCAGCATCCAGCTTTCAGTATTTTTACACTTGCAATAGATTTTATCACCCACCTGTTTTTTCTGTTTTTTACATCTTTTTATAAATAGTTACTTTCATCTGTTACATTTCAGTTTTGTGAAATCATTTTAAGTTTTATTTTATTTGTTTAAAAAGGTTCTCTTTAGTGGCTATCAAATCAGTTTTCACAGAAACAATGCTTTTTCATTATTCACATAAATGTATTGTTTATTTAAAAAAAAATATGTCCAAAATAAGTTTCTTTTGTAAAAAGATTGACTGTACTGAAACCTGATTCAACTAGGTACAAGGTAGCTTTAATGAAAGTTTGCTCCACAATTGTGGACAAAGAGAATCGGCTTCTGCTGTTGCTGAAATTAGAAATTTCCACCTTCAACACAATAGGCTTTCTTCATTTGTCACTGTGGCACAGTTGCAAAATTATCTCATGGCATGTTTTCCCCGAGTGCATTCAAATTTCTTAGGCCACCGAACTCAGACATCCTGTCAATTCTCAAAGCACATTAAGTGGCTTCTAAATTTCTCCATGTCAGCAGTTTTAATGTGCTTGAGAATAGTTGACAAGAATTTTCTTGCCTGAATAGTCAATAAATACAGAGATAAAAATCAGCAAGTGTAACTAAAGATGAAATTAATGTTATTAAGCTACTTAAGATACTTCTGTCAAATAAAACATACTTTTTCAAATTTTTTACAGATGCAGATTTTGTTTCCATTACTTGAAATGCAAAAGTATATTTGATTTGTTATAAATCTACTAAATGTATCAATCATTTTGAATAAGCTATCAAACATCTGGATGTAATATCAAATTATCAAAATGCTTATCATAATCTTAACAAAATAAATGAAAGTTATTCTTGGAATTGGTTTTAATTTTATTTGCTACATTTTACTCATAAAGCATTGGTTTAGGCAACTAGTTAAACATTTTGCAAAAAGATCTCTCTATACATTTACACACTGAGTGCAAGAAAAACCCTTCTCAAACCTCCGTCTTCAAAACTGCCATAAATCCATAGTGTTTTATCTTTTGTGAAAAGCCTCAGCACGATAGATCTGTTTATCAGCAGAATATACGTAGGTAGTCCTCAATTTACAACCATTTGTTTAATGACAATTCAAAGTTACAGAGAAGATTCCTCTGGGGCAAAGGAGCTGGTGGCAGCAGATGTTGAAGTCCAGGAAATATTGAGGGGGTGAGATTTAGGGTTAGATGCCCCCTTAGGGGACCCTATTACATCCCAAGTATATATATATGCATTTGCCCATTCAGAACACTGACAGAGAATAATGTTATTGACAAAATAAAAAAGCTAAACCACTCAGAAAGAAGTGAAGTCGTTGCTTCCTCCCATTTTATGTTCTGGTTTGTAACTTAGCTGAGCAGGGGATGATGCAGAAATCAAACCTTTTCAGAATGGAACTGCCGACTCAGTACAATTCTTTATTATACATACCAAGAAAGTAACAAATCGCCTAAAAGTGTTTTTTTTTTCCTGTTTTCTTTCTTTCTCCTTCGGCAGGCCCTGCTCACCTGCAACCTCCCCGCCCCACAGGCAGAACAAAAGGGCAACAGCTGAAACCATTTTCCACCCAAAATCAAAATGCCAACCTGCATCCAGCTTCTTCTTGCCCATAAATACAGTAGCTATGCCTTTCCTGACTCTCCAGAGATTTCTGCCTTTGTGGCTTCTGCTTACCTGGCCTTAAGCCAGCCTGGAAGAGATGGTCCCATTCCTCCCATGAAAGGCAAAAAAACAAGGACAGGATGGGAGGGGAGACCCCCCCCCCTTTGGGTCCCTTCAAGTCTTAACCCCTTCCTAGGGCTGAGAGAAGGACTGGCCGAAGGTCACTCAGCTCTCCCTACTTCCTTTTAAAAACCCATCTGAGAGAAAAATCTTCCTCCTCCCCATCTGCTTTGGCCTTTTGATTTTCCTAAGCTTTGATTCTCTGGGCTACTTGCTACCTAGATAAGCAGCTGAAAGATGTAAATCTGACAGATCAGTTAGTTTTTAGATACGCAGAGGAATGGATGCTTTCCATGACCAGGAAAAGCATCGAGCCCTGGACAACTGCCTTGCTGTCTTCTTGATAATCTGGTTCACTGTTTCTTTTACTGGTCTTTTTTTATCAGCTATTATCTCTGAGTACTAAACTTTTATATTCTAAAGATTTAACGTTCCATTCTGCCATTCAATCTTGGTTTTAATTCGTTGATAGTCCTAAAATCCTTATTTCCCACAATAAAACGAAAAGGCTTTTCCTCTCTCTTGTATGCTTCATCTCTTGTACAGGCAGCCCTCAAGCTGATTCAGCTCTATTCCTTTCTGAACAAGGAAGGAATTGCAGCACTAGCCAGGCAAATGTATTGACCTGGATGGACCGTGCTAGCTCAAAAAGATTGCTTTCGAGAGCGATGTGGCTCTGCCAGCAGATCCGACCTTAAATTAGCTATCAGATCATGTAATCCACTGAAATATTACTAGCTAGAAGAAATGAATTGTGTGTGAAAATGCCAGGCTCCATAATAATTAGGAGAAAGATGCGACTAGACAAAGGTTTTTAAGGCCTTGCCCACATGCCATTAAATGCTGGAAAAACTTGCCATCTATAGCTTGCTCGCCTATGCCTCCGTTCGTGGTGAGTTGGGACTAGTGAAATCACCCATCTTTACAGTACAGGATGCAGTTTTGACCACACTCTGTGTTGTCACAAGAATACATGATTACACTGGGAATCTTGAATCTCTGCTTCACTGATCAGCTTCCCCTTTGGATCTAGTTTGCTGGCAGGAACCCTGTGCATGATTCATTAAAAGAATTCACACTTAATTTACAACGGTTGTAAAATTGGAAGGCCAGGACAAATTGTACCCCCCAGACTGGAGGTAACTGACATGTTGCACATCCAGTTATACAAATCACAGAGGAAATACATTTTCTCCTAAATGCAAGCTCTGCTAACATAGAATGGGCTTGCGTTCTGCAGACATGTGTTCCACTATAATGTATACTTTTTGTTAAAGAGCAAATTGGGTTATTTTTAAAAGGAAAGCAAAGTATTGTAAGAGACATGATGACAGGAATCATTTCAGGCAAGTCACAATTTTTGCCCTAAACATTGGCACATTTCTTCCAGTAATTTGTTCATAAGCAATTGGAGAGATTCTGTACCTGTCCTCATTTTGGAACACGTCTTTAAAAATCATACTTTTCTGGGATAATCTGGATTTAATATTGACAAGTTCACATTTTCAATTAAAATGAGGAAAGACATTTGACATATAGATAATAAGAGAAGAGCATGGCTTTGGAATATTAACATGTATTTAAAACGTGTATTTCTCTCAAAAGGTATACAGATCTTAAATCATTTCGATGGAAGGGCATAAAGTTTATTCTCCCAACAGATTCTCTAAATAGTCTTATTTTCTTTCACAAAAGAAATAGGCTTAGGATACTAATCTGATGCTATTTCTATGATGTTCTCAACCATTGCAGAGGCTTTTAAAGGAGTCCTGCTTTAATTGTCCTGCTTCAGTTCAATTGTTTGAACTAAATTGTTCAAATGTTTCTTTTAATTATTGACTCCCACACAGTTGGCATGCTATTTTTCAACTTGCTCAAAATCAAGAGATAAGAGCAGGCAAACCAACTCAAGAGTTTTAGATGCTTGCCTGAATGAATTGCTTTCATATAGGAGCACACCCAAAAATAGTCCAGAATCAATCTAATGTTCCAAGAGCTGGGTCAGAGTTGTCTGACAGTCCTAGGGGTCAGCACAGGGGTTCTAAATCTTGGCAACCTCTGGACTAGAGATTCAGGGTTTGTTACACAAACAGGGATGCCATGTAAGAGGCAGAGACCAGATGCTGTGTCTGGCAAAGGGAACATGGGTCAGAACTGCTTCTTAAATGAGGCTGCAACCAGCTGTTATCAATCAAGAGGTTTACTCCCTTGCTTAGCGAGAAGATTAATAGAATGATATCAGAAGATTAATAGAATGATATCGTTCTGCTCTTCCCTCTATTCATTGGAGGGGGAGAGGTATGATGTCATGAAATTCACCTGACTCCTCCAGCTGCTCCTGTGTTGGATCAGCCTCAAGACTATTCTTCGTTCTGTGTCTTCTGAGGCTGACATCCTACAAGTTCTGCTGGCGCTTTTCCCTCAACGTCTGAGTTCTGGGCCATGACAGACACTATGTTCACAAGCTTCACCTTCTAATCACTTTGGGAAATTAATATTATTTGGAACAATAAGTATGTAAAGTCACCTGGTGAGTTTAGCTTCAACGCTGAAAAGAAAAATTAATTGCAAATTTATGAACATAAAAAATAAAATCAATAGCAAAAGGGTAAATAAGATTTTTATCTAAGAAAGCTACAAATGGATTAAGGGTCCAGTTAAATTTGGAATATTTACCTTTACTATAAGATTTTGGAATTAACTATAAAATTGCTTTCTCGTGGGAACCAGATTTATTTTGATTACCTTGGCTCAAAGCTAAGGTAAATATCTTTAAACTTTATAGAAACTGGACACTAGGAGGGAATTAAAATTTCTAAACAGAAGGGAGAAAAAATTACACACCAGTTTTTGGTGTTGGTTGGTTGGGATTTACAAAATGACACAAAATATCATAAACAAGGGAAATATTAAAAGTGAAGAATAGAGCCAGAAATTAGAAGTTACAATATCAACCCAGTGTCAGTAATAATGTCTGATTCTATGGATAGATTATGTCCAAAAGATCTCAAATGAGGGAATGACAGACAAGGAACAATTTGTTTTTTGACAAGATAAATTATTGAAAGTGGAATTACAAATGACAGGCCAAAATAACGATTTGGAAAAGGGTGCTTTATTGGATATACAAAACTGCCTGAAGTTTTAAAAATTAAAAGGGGAAATACAAATGCCAAACCAAGGGAAAGTGTTTTCTTACTGGATTCACAAGAGAGGCTTGTTAATTTCTTGAAGAAGTCTGTGTGGTGGTATAAATTAATTGAACTGAGATCAAGTCCTACAACAATATAGGGATGAACTATACATTTAAACTGTTAGAAGTAAAAGGAAAAATATAGGTTTATTTGATCGTTAAATTAAGACATTTAATTCTGGGAAACTTTTAGCACTTTTTGCTGACAGATTTTAAAAGTTGATATTGTATGGATTTCTTTGTAGATAAGGGATGAAGACATATATGTATCCTATAATCTTATAAGAGTAAAGAGTTACTAAATTTATCTACATTTGTTGTAATGGAAGTTGGAAGTAGCTTCTTTATATATTTTTGTTTTCTTTATCATATTCCTTTTCTCTTTTTTTTCTTTGCCCTTTTTGGTATTTCTTTTTCTCTTAATTTTTACTATTGTAATCAAAATCCTTTAATCAAAAATTATGTATCATTGATCATTCTTTTGTTATATATAAGTGGTAATTATCAGGCATGGCAATAAAGTAGATCAATAGTGTGTTTTCCAAGCACAACTGTGGCATCATGCTGGCATGGAATTCTCCAAATGGTATCTGATTACTTTTCAATGCATGCTCTATATTTACTTATTGAGCTTGTTATACTGCTAACCATTATTGTCTCTCAGCAGCAGGCACTAAGATAAAGTTTATATTTTGGGATTGATTTGTTTTATTTTAACTATTTAGTTTAAAAAAAAAATCTAAGCACTTTGGTTCAGATTTCTTTCTGCTGCTCTTCCAAAATGAAGAGTATTCTAAAAGTATGCTTCTGAGTAGTAAAGCTTTAATAGGTGGAGAACTACAGATTTTGAAATGCATTTTAAGAAAATATGTCATGAGAGAACTATCAACTCCCATTAATGATCACTTCTAATAACCATCCCATGCTACCAGTCCTGAAAGACGATTATAATGATCTCAAGCCAAATGGGTCTCTGAATGCCCAGTTATGGGGAGACATATAAAGGACCCCCATAAAAAAGGCGCCAGGCTTTGACCTAACACGTCAGCAATGGACAATCCTGAACAGGATTCGCACCTTGCTCTCTGTAATAAATGGGGCAAAGCATCCTCCTCTTAGTGTGACTGAAGGGTCCCACATCAAACTGTAGATCACATTGTGACCGGCTCGGCTGTTAGCTGAGGGCCTATACCGGCCCGTATCTGATTTTTTAAAAGAAAATATAATTTGAACACAGATGTTTTTAACATTTATTTTTATTGCGTTCCATTAACCTAGGTGAAATGTTAATAGATACTGATAGTCCATGTATAATATGCCGCACACGAATTAAAGTTGAATCTCATCAGAGCCTAAGGCCAATAGATATTTATAGTGGACAAGGTCTGCACCAAACTTTGTGTAAGGTTCTCTCTACATTCTAAGTTAGGGTCACAGCTGTGCCAATAAAGGGCATTTTGTGCCATAGAAGTTGGAATTCAAACAATACATACCATCTTTCCTATGAATTTGTATCAATTATGAAGATACATACAGCACATGTTTCTTCTCCATAGAACAGCATTCGCAGATAATCTGAACCCTATTTTTCTCTATGAAGAACCATTTTAATACTCATACTCTACTGCACGCACACAAAGGAAAATAACTCTGAATTTAAGACAATCCTCCTGTCTTTAAGTCTTCTTTAACATTAACAAAAAAGTTATAAATGGATTTTAAAAAATTCTGTACTCTATCCAATTTCCTTTGCTAGCTACAGTTGTCAGTTACCAAAGAAACTGATCCTGTATATTGTTTTTTGGAACAATTGTGAACATGTGATCCAGACAGATAGATGGGTGGGCAGGCAAACATGTAGATGACTGGCCAGTCTACACCCACACACCCACATAGATATACACTGGCCAAATACTACCACCCACCTAAAAAAATGACCAAAAAATATCAGAATTAACTGAAATGATTGACTGAAATAAATTAGCATAAAATAAGGCTTATCATTTGTAAATTAATTGAACTCCCTCAGCCAATACAAATGTTGTCTCATATTCAATCTCTCTTTTGAACACACAAGTTCATGAACAAACCATAGACACTGTGAAAGCAAATATGAAGTTCTGCATTACTGTGTAGTAAGTCCCACTGCAACATGTAAATATGCAATTCTCTTGGGGATGAATGCATTGTGCCAGTGTAAATGATTAGTAAAACTGGAAAATATATCCTTGGGGGTATTGATCTCGTTTTCCTTCATTCTCCTCCTATATTTCTCTTGATACAGAAAATAAATATCCATATGAAAAAGCTCCTATGCCATGTTCCAACATTACAAAAAGAGTTAAAAATCACTATGCAGAAGTTCTGTTTTAAGTTCAGAAGGTGCCACATTACTTATAGCTGAAGAATTGATCGTGCTAAATGTTCAAAAAGGGAAACTGCAAAGAAAATAAGTACAGAACCATCTTATTTGTATTTGGGAGCCATGTTGCCATAATCTGATTTTAGACTCCAAAAAGCTATTTCAGCAATTTTATCTAGATCTAGTGTTCTGAATGATCCACGTTTAGAATAAACTGATCCCATTGTTTCATATTGTTTCTGAAACACATTTTTTACATTTTAGGTGAAAGGAGTTATTTCTTTCTGAAGAGCTTACCAATGGTTCCTTTACTCCCCAGAAACATGCAAAAACATAGCCATGGTTATAGCTTCTGCATAAGCTTCTCACACTTCTGCTGGATATGCTGTAAGCAGAGACAGGCTCTACTACCTCCCTTGTGATATACCAGAGCTAACAGCAGC
>JAEANM010017293.1:0-12993 GCA_017656035.1 Myanophis thanlyinensis
TGTGTGTGTTTGTTTGTTTGTTTGTTTCCTGCCTTTATTTTATTGATTAACTAGATGAGCATCCCATTCTTAATACCATCCAAAAGTAAGAAAATGCCCGAAAGCAACAAATTGTAGAAACAGGTAGATATATTCTACAGGTAATCCTCAACTAACAACCATTTGTATAGTAACTGGTCAAAGTTACCACAAGCACTGAAAAAAATGACTTATGACCACTCCTTATACTTATGGCCATTGCAGCATCCCCATGGTTATATGATCAAAGTTTGGGCACTTGAAAACCAGCATGTATTTATGACAGTTGCAGCATCTTGGAGTCATGCAATCACCAATTACGACCTTTCCAGCCAACTTCCCAGAAGCAAACACAATGGGGGAAGCCAGACTTTGCTTAATAACCATGCCAAAAAGGTTTGAAATTGTCATAAATTGAGGAACATAGGATGCTTCTTGTTGAAAGTTGTACCAATAGGAAGATGGGCATGTTTGTGTAATTTTACAGATAAATCTGCGCATTGTTCCTATTGTTCAACTACCCTATTTGATCACAAACCCAACCTAATGGACTTTCTGAACTAAATCTGCTTCTACCGTGACCTTTTCTGAATATTTATTTATGTAACTCAGCTTAATAAATAAAGCTTAGCTTAATAATAAAGTATTTTCTGTATAGCTTAGCCTCTCAAGCTCTGATTTAAAAAAAAAATCTCTTTTCCTGGGCACACAAGTACATGTTATTATGTCTTAAGTTCACAGCTGCTTGAAAGTGTTTTATGTTGCCAGATTTAGGACATGCACATTCAACCTACTTCTCTGTGCCATCTGTGTTTTTCTTAAGGAGCTAAACTCTTCCCTTATTTGTGCTACTTTGCTGCTTTTTTGTGCCAACGTACCAGTTCGTCTCTCACTTGAATGCACCAAAGAAATACTGCCTGACACATTGGCCCTGCCTATGTCCTGCTTGCTTTGCATCTGGCTCTCCCCAGCCATAAAACTATTTGTGTTCACTTGAATCTGAATCAATGCTTTAGTAAGAGCATGGCTTACAGAGAGCTGCTCTTGCATTCAAGGAAAAGTGAGTGCAGCTTTCTTTCTGGATTCACAAAGAGGTTGTAGAGAAAAAACAGATGGGAGTCATAGAAGCAGAGGCTTGTTGTGTATGGTTTCTTTTGCCTGCCATTTTAAGTCCCTACAAGGACAGAGAACTTGACATTGTGGCCAGGTCTCTTTCAGTGATTTAGCCCAGTCACACAGTAAAGTTAAGTCTGAGATGCTCAAATCATTGTACATTGAATAAACAAGCAAAGCATTCAGGTTGCCAACTTTTTGCAAGTCTCATGAAACCTTTTGGAGCTAAATCCAATTCAATTACAATTTTCTGAATCTAAAGCCAGTAGTTGTTTATATAATTGCTGATAGTG
The DNA here is from genome assembly GCA_017656035.1 of Myanophis thanlyinensis. NCBI lineage: Eukaryota > Metazoa > Chordata > Lepidosauria > Squamata > Homalopsidae > Myanophis > Myanophis thanlyinensis. Next base: position 1,425 of record JAEANM010017293.1, read on the forward strand.
CAAGCAGCCTGCGCTTAATGGGATTTCTGTGGTCCTCATCTCCAGCCATGAAAGACCTGAGATTTTGCCACAGAAATTAAGGTTTAAACATGAATATAAGGGTTGGAATGAGAATTGAGGATTCTGAGGGTTCAAACTTTTACATTCCCACTCTTGAAACCATCTGCATGATGAAAAAAAAGGGAGCAATTTCTCTCCTGTCTTCTTCTGTGTCATTAAAGTCTACACTGCTGCTCAGGAGGATGAATTGCAAATGTTCCTCATGTTGGAGGGAATGATAAATTATCCTATCTTATTTTAGTTCAGCCTAATCCAATGCAATCAACCCCCCCCCCCAAATTGGAACAAGATACTAATGCTGAAAGAAGATCAACCGATGTCACTTGGCAACTCGTAGACACCCACTGCTTTCTGCATGGTGAAGGGTTTGCAATTGCCCCAAACCTTCCTTTATTGATGTCAAGTTTGAGTTGAAGCCTCACCACTATATTAATGCTAAAGTTAAGTACCATATGACGAGATGAGTTCCCGTCCTGCCTCACCTCCTTGCCCAGTGGGAAGGTAACAGCATTCTGTGTGCCTCAGCATATAGTCATTCTGGCCCACATGACCTTGGAAGAATTTTCAGACAACCTTGGATCCCTTGGCTAGGAAACAGAGATAAACACCACACTCTACTGCGGGGGTATCAAACTCGATTTCATTGAGGGCCATATCAGGGTTGTGATTGACCTTGGGGGACCAGGGTGGGCATGGACAGAGTGGGCATGGCCAGCTTGACATCACTTGTGTTGGGGGTGCCTGTGGGGGCTTGAGCACTCTGCCAGTGAAAATGGGCTCCTGAACTCCATTAGCGGCTGCAATGACCTCCTGCAACCCTCTGCCAGTGAAAACAGAGTTTTTGCTGGCAGAGAATTACAGGAGGTAATCAAAGATGAAAATGGAACTTGGGACCCATTTTTTCTGTCAGAAGCACCCCAGGCCGATCCTTCACTGTTTCCAGGATGGCCCCACAGGCCAGTTCCGGCCTGCCAGCCTTAAGTCTGACACCCCTGCTCTAGAGTCAGACATGACTGGAGAGGAAAAACTTTCACCTTTGCAGTTTTTTGTACATATTACCCACAATTTCAGGTGAAATAGACAAATGATAGCTGCTCATGTTATATATGCTCACCACAATGTCAGATAAACAAGTTGTACAGATTAGATCAGGGATGAGAGAGGAATGCATTACACACCTTTGAATCTAGGATTTCTGAAAAATATTTTTCAGCTTTGGGAAAAACAATTGAAAATTGAAAAACAACAAACTTCTGGAAAATCACTTATGGTGAAAAGTCTGATCCAGTAAAGGGCTTGTAAAGTCAGCACTAACTATTTCCTTTGGACAGAAACGTCAACTCCATTTAAGTGCAATGTTAAAAGCCAAAGCTTCTCATTTTTATCATTTCTCAGTGTGAACAGTTGAATACACAGCACACTTTCAAAAGGATTTCTTATGTGGTTTCCCTTAAATAGCAGTAAGCCTATTTGTATAATGAATAAAGTAGAAGAGACTTACTGTTGTTTATAAGAGGGAAAAAAATCCTAAATAGTTAATTAAAAGTTCTATCCTATTTTCCCTATACACAAACTAGAATATTTATGTACAATCCTGGTGTCATCATGTAGTATCTAAAGTCACACAGTCGTTACATACATGGCCATATCTAATGGTGCCCAGCTGCTATATCCTTACCAATAGGGATCTCCTCCAACATAAAGAATGCTTGGCATTTTATACTTCTTTGTAAATGTCAATTTAATAAGAAAAATGAAACAAGGTTAATTCTCAATGCTCCTCATTCTTGCCTTAACCTTTGTAAAGAACTACAATGTTGGAAGCATTAAGTGAATAAATTAATTGAATAAATCATTTTGCAATTATGTTAGATTTTGTTATTTGCACAAGTTTTGGAGACCCGCAGAACCACAGAAATTCAAGGAGCGGTCAAAAAAGTCAAGCTGGCCCCACACAATCATAACATCGAAGTCCAATACCTTTTTTACATGGATCATAAAAAATGAAATTTAGAAACTTCTGGGAAGATGAATCCCAACCCTGTCTTTACTCAAAATAAAGCACAGATTTTTTCATAATTGGACAGCTGAATCTGTAACTGAATCTGATCAGCCACTAGGCAACCTCATTGCTTAGTTCTTTGAAAGAAAATGACAGATAATCACCCAAAACTCAGTTCAACTTGTCTCACTGTTTTTGGAGCACTGCAACAGACATGTAAGAGACTATAGCATCCATCTTGATGTTTTTTTTGGACTGAAACAGATCACTGGACCATGGTGTTAAAGGTTAAGGACTATAGATGGTACATACTTCTGAGAATGCTAGATAAAGGGGGGAAATTGATCTCCTTTCCAATCTGTGAAGGTCATCGGTTGAAGAAGAGATGAAAGCAGCTTTATATGAGCAGGTGATATAAATTATGTCTTTGATAGCTAGATATCATCAATGTTAGCTTTTTCTGGATAGTTTCAACATTGTCTGGACACAAGAAATATCATTTTGAGTCAAGATTTCCTACATGTCAGATGATGAATGGAAAGTGAAAATATTGTTATTAGGGATAATGATATATTTGGATAGATAGGCTCACTTAAATGGAGCATTTGCAGAAAATTTAAAAATGTATATTTTGTCACAGGAAATCAATACCATATGTGGCATTACTTTATATATACATACCTAAAATGTATTTTCACAAATGTACTGTATTGTTTTGGAGGTTTGGCTGGTGACATTCTCTATCTCAATTCTCACCTAGAACATTTTTTGAGTATTTAATTTTCCAGATTTAAGTCTGCAAAAATTTTAAGCATATATTAATAATGAATTAAAGGGAAGTTTTGTCCTTATGTGGGAATCCAAACTAAAAGCAGTGGCGGCATAGGTTATTGGAGAATCCATGTAGAATGAGGATGATGTATCTTAGATCAAATAATATGAATAAGTACTATTATTTGAGGAGTTGCAGTCTAAGTATCATTTGTCACAGTGTGCAGATTGGCAGCATTTCAGTTAAACCACTGTTTTTCATTAAGATATGAGCTAACCTTTCAAAAATTTTAGACACCCGTAACAAGCAATAATTTGAAAATCCCTCAAAGGTATTTGGATAGTAGGGGTTATGTCATGGATGCTGTAGGCCCCTGATGTTCTTTTAGGAATGGCTGAATATGCACAGTCTAGGTGTCATGAAAAGGTTTCTGAATTATAAAAATTCATCTGTCAAGAATAATGATTTTTTTCTAAGCTTAATCACTTCACTCTGTAGATGAATATTTGCACAGAACCCTGAGGGCAAAAGAGAATGCTAAGCTCGCAGAGGCCACAGCAATTTTGCACATTTTGAATATAGGAAGGTTAGCAGTGCTCTAATTAAACTCTGATTAGCCTATGGACTTGATCCAGACCATTCCAGCGGGTGAAAGCATCGGTATTTTCTTTTCCTTTGGCTGCCAGTTCATCAGAAGTAGGCAATTAAGAGCTCACACACCTCCAGCTTTTCCTCATTTGGAAAGCCTGAATCTCATGCCAGTCAAGCCATAGTGTCCCATTGTTGTTAGAACAATATTCCCCCTCTAATCTCACTTCTAGCAATTTGCTTTTTCTTTCTAAGCAGATTTAGAAACAAAAAAAAACCTGAATAAGCATGGGAGGGGGGAGCCGGGAAGAGGAGGGTATGGCAGTGGCCAGCCATGGAGTAAATACTGCTGGTCTACATGCATCTAATCCCATTCCAAAAGTGGGAGTTTTCTCAGCCTATTCAGGTTTTTTTTTTTTTTTCATTTAACAAGCAGTAGATAAATAAACGTTGACTACATCCATGCTTTGATTTAAAGGGAACTGGGAGGATCCAATTATATTTTCAGCAGGGAGGGAGACATTGGAGGCTGCTTGGAAAGAAATGGGCAGACATTCCCTTTCTCAAAGAAAACACAATGTCCCCATGTAAGTCCCCTGTAATTATTGCTTCACTACAAATTGACAAGCTCAGAGGTGAGCTTTGCTTTTGTTGACTGCTTAAATGCAATTATTACCTTTCTTCCACTTTTCAGGTTCCCAAACCTGGGTGCCTGTTGCTTTTGTTCACAAAGCCCCTAGATCTAAAAGAGAGATGGTGGAAGATTTAACTGGAAATCCACTCAATAGTTTTGCATTCATGGAACACAGAATGATGCTTAGCCAAAATCTGTTTATGGAAAGGATACCCAAATGTGCTACCTGCAATTCACGTTCAATCAGAGAAGCGTTGGCTTTGATGTGCATCTCCAAATCAGGATCCATTATTGAGCTCTCAGCAGTAAAGAAGTGTTGGTGTGCTTGAGATCCTTGGGGTCCTGTTTTTACTTTCTGATAGATATCCAACAACCAACATGAGCATTCTCAGCATTCTTTAGTGAGATTGTTGTTCTTGAGAGGTTCAAGATTCTTGATCTCATTCATGGGGATAAATAGATTTGCAGGTTCTTCACACAAAAATCAAGAGTAGAAATGAAGATTAAAATGGATTGCAAGAGTCATCTGCCTTAAATACATTTTTTTGCATTTTTTTTTTGTTCATACTTACTTTTTTTTTTTAGGTTGCTCAGAAACATTCCTTTCTCCTCCTCAGTTATCCAGCAGCTCCCCTATGGGCAATCTGTAATCAAACTGTCATCTTTTTGGAAAGGAAGGAAGGATTGCATGAACAAAACTACACAAAATCGTGTTCAGTTGAAATTGAATACGAACCGATAAGGTTTACGTAATTCATTACAACTTTTGAGTTGCAGAGTGTGAGCTGCAAAGTCCCATAAAATAATGCCTTAAAAATGTCGGCTTCCCTTCAGTTTCCAAGTTCTCCTGGATGTTGCCTTTATTTGTTGTTCTCCCTGCCATGGAAGGGTTAAGAAGCAGAAGGCTTCAAGAGCTTACTGCTGAGTGGGGCTAGTGGGGAAGGGGAAGATTGATGTATTACCACTCTGAGAAACTCATTCTCCAGGGGCAGAGATTAATCAGCTCTGAGCTGAAGTGTGTATCTCTTTGAGCTGCTGTATTTCCTCAAGTGTTTTGACTGGGGTATTTCTCAAGAGGAATTTTGGTATTCAGTGGGTGATACATATTTCTCCAGGAGATTGTTTCGCTTGATACTGAGCTTAACTCTTTTGACTAGCCAGGATTGAACTGAAATCCACTTAATACCAAACATAGACAGAAACTTTGGAAGGGGGAGTGAATGGAAAGGAGGGAAGGATAGCTAGTTCATGAATAAGGCCATTTAGATCCATCAGGAATCAGAGATGTTGCATAACTACTAAATAACAGCAGTATTTTCAGTTGGCTGTACCCAGAAATAATTACTGTATGTGCCTGATGGCCACATACATAACAGGACCAGGGTCACATGCTTCACCAAAATTTTCTAGTGGTAAACACCTGTTGCAAAGCCAAGCTCCATGATTAGTAAGTCTCCATGAAGAATCTGCTGTTGGACCAAACTACTTGAGGCAGAGAAATGTTAGAATAGATTTGATGGCTTCTTCCCATGGAAATAAATAAAACATAAAATCTACCTATAAATTAGCATGTGTCAAATCCATTGCAATTGAATTGTATTAACAGCATGATAAACTTGGATTCATCAGGTTACACTGTAGGCCACATATGGTCCCCGACCCATGCTATTCCCATCCCTCCAGGATCTCACCATTCCAGACATTCAAAAACCATATACTGTATAGTATATATAAAGCTCTTTGGCTTGCTTATGTAAATAATGTACAGTTTGCCCTAGCAGTTTGGTGACGATGTTATCCATTCAGGTGTGTCCGACTCTTGGTGCTTCTATGAGCCAGGTCCTCTCCATATCTTCTCATCTTCCATTACTTCTTTGAGTTGTTCTGTGCTCTGGCTAGTGTCAACTTTGATGGTGTCCAGTCACCGTGTTCTTTGGCAGCTGGTTTCCTTTCCTACTACTAAGTCTTCCAAACATAATTGCTCTCTCCAGTGAATTCCTCCACATGACATGGCCAAAATAAGTGAGATACAGTTTTGTGATTCTTCTAGCAGTTTTCCACAAATAAAACTGGTAATTCTACAGTTCTGAAACCCATGAGGCATGTAAATCTTCCTCTCTCAAAAGTTATATTAGTATCAAGATAGCTGGCAAAATAAAAAGGCAAGCTGTTAAGGCCAGATGGAAGAACTCCATAACCAAAAATATATATTGATGGACCTGTAAGTACTGCAATGTCCTTTCAAAATAGTATATTATATTTTTAATTCTTTATAATATAAAGAAATATGAAAAAATATGACATGAAATAGAGACTGAAAGTCTTGCTTAGTGACCATCAACATCTTCATAAGCTCTCTCTCTTTTAGAGCAAGTTTGCCTAATTTGAGGTTACAGCTGTCAGAATTTCTAGGAAATATGGCCAATGGTGGAGTAAGATTGGTCAGGAAATACATGTATATGTATAGTTTTATTGTTTTTAACCTTATAAACTGCCCAGAGCTGCCTTGTGGCAGGATGAATGGCAAAAAAATTCAAATAATAAATAAATAAATGTTGTTTTATTGAGACTCTAGAAAAAGTGCAGAAAAGAGATGAACAGTTACAGGAACTGGGCATAGCTACTCTAGTGAAGAGAAGGACCAGGGAAGACATGATAGCAGTGTTCTAATACTTGAGGGGCTGCCACAAAGAGGAAGGGGTTAAGCTGTTTTCCAAGGCACCTGAAGGCCAGACAAGGAATAATGGGTGGAAACTGATCAAGGAGAGATTCAACGTAGAAATAAGGAGAAATTTTCTGACAATGAGAATAATCAACCAATGGAACTGCTTTCCTTCAGAAGTTGTGGAAGTTTCATCACTGGAGGCTTTCAAGAAGAGATTGGACTACCATTTGTCAGAAATAGTGTAGGTTCTCCCTGCTTGGGTGGGGGATTGGACTAGATGACCTACAAGATCCATTCCAACTCTGTTAATCTATTAATAATAATTGAGCAATTGCTTTGTTCTTGGGAATTTTGGAACATTCAATAAAAATCACTTGCCTTATCACTCTTTCACAATTATTTTGAGTTTTCATTTCTGCCCCACTGAGTTTTTGTTTAAAATAAAGTATAATAGACACAGCATTTATAGTTACTCTCAGGTATTCATTATTTGGAGGCATATACCATACTTTTGATCATTCAGGATTTTGTTTGCTAGAAAATGTTAGGAATGTAACTTCAGTTATACCTTCAGTTAGGAATGTAACTTCAGTTATACCTTCCAGTTATTCTACTCCATTCACACAATGACTTCATTTTATTTCTTAACTGTTACAGGAAACAAAACCCAACATACCTACCCATCTTTCAAAATGAAGTGATTATTTTCAGTGATTTCCATAAAAGACTAAAATTTCAGCACATATGGAAAGCACTCAAGTTAATATAAATGGTCTGCCCTGAATATTTTCTCCTCATAATAAACTCATTAAGAAGCTAAAACTGAATTAAAGGAGATAAGTTGCCCAGAATCATCCAGAGACATGGTGGATAAAGAGTTGAAGACATATGATCTTACTTCAAATCTATAAACATTACCTTTGACTTATCTCCAAATCTATAAACATTAACTTGCTATCCTTCCATAAGCTGGAATTATGACAAATGTGGAATTCTAGGAGCTGCAGTTTGTCCACACCTGGAAATGCCTAGTAAGGAAGGCTGCACTATTCTTTGTTGGTCTTTTCTTCTATTTTTTCCCAATCTTTTGTGCAATATCCCTCTCTTATGAGGCTGCTATGCTTAATAGTGGTTTATAAGAGTGACTACAAAGGGTTCTTTCCACAAGTCAAGGACAGGTAGTTTGAAATCTCTGGTGTTTTGTGTGTCCCTACAATGCCATGGCTTGTTGGCTGTCTTGGAAAAGCAACTCCATTAACTTCTTAAAATTATTTGCCTGGCTCATCATCCAAAGGAGACAGTTTTAAGACAATTACACAGCACTTCCTCTGAATTTGAAGTTGGGGAGTAGGAAGACTTTCACACTGGAGTGAAGTTCTGTTTCCCCAAACTTCAAACTCCTACCATTAGCTCCCTCTTGCTAGCAGCCCAGGTATCACAATACCTTGGTGCTTCTCTTTTCAAATTCCTGGATTTGTCATCTCTCTGCTCTGTGTCCTGCTCATGTACATTTGCTTTGTAATTGTTCTTCCTTGTGGACAGCAAACTAGGAGGTGCAATCTGAGGACAGGGACAATGTCCCCCTTTTTGAACTTGCTTCCATTTTTTGAATTTGCTAACCATTTGAACTGGGAACTATTGAGTATATGATGGTGCAAAACTGTTAAAAGTGAATTTGAGGGGGAAGGGAGATGCGAATCTGCTGGGGCAAACTGCGCATATGAAGCACTCTAAACTCAGCATCTCCTAAAGGAAATGGCTCAGAATATGAATAATGTCATTGCTCAAAATGTGAGGTTCATAGTAGTTCCATTTACATTAAAAATTATTGCTAAGATCCTTTGTTTTCCAGATAATTTAATATACTTCGTGATCATTATTGATACAAACTACTTTTGTGTGTTATTCAAATAGCAATAGCACTTAGATTTATATACTACTTTATAGTGCTCTCTAAGCGGTTTTGCAGAATCAGCACATTGCCCCCAACAATCTGGGTCCTCATTTTATCTACCTTGGAAGAATGGAAGGCTGAGTCAACCTTGAGCCTGGTGGGATTTGAACCAGCAGACAGCAGAAGTACTGCTGTACTGCACGCTAACCACTGCACCACCGAGACTCAAATAAAAAAAATGTATAAGGAACATGGCACTTGCAGATTTAATTTTTAATATTTGACGTTACAATAATTTATGTTTTTCAATTAGGATACACTTAAGTGGCAGTATCACCATTAGATTGTGACTGATAAGTTTTATTCACAAAATATGCAAACTGTAGAAATAGGATCTGCACTGCACTACTTCCTCTAATGTAACATCTAACATCCTCTGATGTAACTGCATTTATTCCACCCCCTCAAACTTCTCACATTGAGATATTAATTTTAGAGAGAAATAATCTCCATATTTTTCTGGAGGTTTTTTTTAAATGTATATGAATTTATATTTTCTGCCCTGAGGAAAATTTGAAACATTTGAGCTGTGGTGGCACAGTGCTTAGAATGCAGTATTGCAGGTTACTTCTCATGACTGCCGGCTAACTGCAATTTGGCAGTTTGAATCTCAACAGCCTCAAAGTTAACTCAGCCTTCCATCCTTCCAAAGTCGGTAAAATGAGGACCCAGATTTTTGGGGGAAATATGCTGACTCTCTAAACTATTTAGAGAAGGCTGTGAAGAACTGTGAAGTGGTATATCAGTCTAAGTATAATTGATATTTACTTGCTGTCTGAAGTTATGTAAGTCCCTTAATTTGCCTTCTCATATGCTTAAATTAATTGTTTTCTTTTTTTATTACTTAAAATGGAAACAAGCTCATAATTATAAGGTCAATAGAAATGATAATTTTGTGCTTATTTCATGTGTAAAGATATTCTTAGGCTACTCTTGAGTTTAGTAGAAGCATTGGCTTGACTGCGGCATTCAATCAGTTCTATATTTTTTGCTGTTCGGCAATTCACGTAAGCTCTCCTTGGTTAAAATGTCTAAAACAACTTTTCTCCAGGGCACAACAGTAGAATAATATATATTATGGTATATTTTTGAGGAATATTATTTCCTCTTTGCATTTAATTGGTTATTCTTCTCTCCCTCAAAAGTTTGGCTACCAAAGGAGTTAAAAACTGCAAACCCATATCAACATGTTTCATTTCAAGATGTTTACTGACAATATTCAGAAGTTGATCATATGATCCAACGAGGTTTGCTCTCATTTCAAATTTCCATGAACCAACAATTATGAACAATAAGTTCTGGGAGAGTCAAGAGTGACACATTCCTACTTTAGAATAAATATGGATGATTGTGTGAGTTACTCCCATTAAGATTAATAGTAGCCACATGGTAAATTTCCCTCTGATTGCACCATGGCTCTCGGCCACCGTCTGATTGCACAAGACAGTATTTGGATGAAAGATCTCCTAACCAAAATTAAGTACCACAGGAAGTCGTGGGATTGACTTAAGAACTCACATTTGGAGCACTACTTAGTGAGTCATCAGAGAACTTACGTTCCAGAATACAATGAAGATTTCTGGAATAAATAATGCTTGGAGCAGATGCTTAGCTGGAGTCAAAGCTTTCTTATTGTTTTAAAAAATTAAGACCAATCAATAAGATTTTGTCTTGTACAAAAGGAGAAACAGAGTTGTGGGGCTATTCCTGAATTCCTGCACATTACACTTGCCTCTCCCAAATTGCTGGACATGAGTTCTATCATTTGTAAACTAAGTTCACAATGGAGACAAAATTGGGAATTGTTCTCTTTAGATAAACAAGCAATACACTCTTCAAGCTGCAAAGGAAAAAAAAAAAAAGGGGGGGGGGGGAGTCCAGCATTTACTGTCTCTTAGTTTTTGCCTTGTACTTATTGCTGTACTTTTTTTTTATTGTCTGAAATGGCAATTCTGACAGTCTCAATACCATAGCTTCCTTAGACATGGAGGATGTTAATAAGGATGAAGTATAGTTGCAGCAATTTTCCACTCATAAATAGAATAGAACAACAGAGTTGGAAGGGACCTTGGAGGTCTTCTAGTCCAGTCCCTTGCTTATACCGATTTAGTGATTTTATAGAAAAATAGGCTAGAATACTTTCAGTTTCCTCCCTCATACTTTCCCAATTGGGTCTCAATAGGATCGCCCATACCCTGATTTTCTCAATGCAAATCCACATCAGAGGGGATTTTGGCCATCTTCATATAAAAGATTATGAAATACAAAGGGTGGTTAAGAAGAGGGGGAAGATTAAGAAGAGGGGGAAGAAGATCTTCAAGTATTTGCAAAATCAAAAGGAGATAAGAGAATTGGTGCAACTGACATGGTGATAGATTTTAAACATTAAGTGAGTAGTAAAATACACTTCTGGCTGCTTTGCTAGTTATATCACATTTGACTTTAGCAGTAAAAAAATGTTTTCTCCAGAGTTTCCCAATCTATTCTTGTGTATCTATTTGTAATCCTAGGAACGTGATGGCAAAACTATGGCACGAGTGCCACAGGTGGCATGCAGAGCCATCTTGCTGGCACACAAGCTGTCGGCCAACTTACCTACAGCTGAGCATGCACATGCAATTGCGCATGCATGCATGCATGATTTCAGAGACCCAGCTGGTCTTCAGGCCTCCGCTATGTATGCACGTAATTGCAGCAGGAAATCCAGCTGATCTTCGGAGCTCTTCTGCGCATGGGAGAGGCAACTATGGCGGGTATAGGAGGCCATATCAAGCTCGGGGAGCGCGTTCCCATTGGTTATATCCGGTAGCGCGCTCTGACCCCCTAATTACACCCCGTTCCCCGAGTGGTCAGTGTCCTCGGTCCCGGGGTCTTCGGCTGATGTTATGCAATGC
>JAEANM010017294.1:0-12993 GCA_017656035.1 Myanophis thanlyinensis
TAAATAAATAAATAAAATGAGACGTAAGCATATACACACAATTCACATAATTATGTATTAAAACCTCTATGGAAGGTACAGCAATGGCCTCATAACTGGATGTTCACTTCAGTTAGGCAGGCAGTCACCTCTGCTGTTGCTTCCTGCAGAGCAGAAGTCACCTGCATCCCATAGCATCCCTTAAGCAAATGTGCTAAATGGGTGATAGCAATCTGATGCGGTCACGCTGCCCTACTAGGTCTCACAAACAATAAAAGTAAAAAATGTTGTTGTAACTTTGTAAAGAATACAAGACCATCACATTTCTCTACAGCAACTTCTTCAACCAGATGTTTTCTGAAACCTATGAAAGTTATAGCTCGGTACCTGTGGACTGCCAAAGGGTGGAAAGGCTGCACTGAATGAAAGTCTTTGTAAAGGAAAGCCTTGAAGAGATGCATTGAAAATGAAATGGATGCCCTTTAATCTGGTGACATGTGCATCTCTCTATTTCTATTCTTGACAAGAATAGAAAAGTGGCTTGTTATTGCCTTTTGCTGGAACATTTTTGGTCATCTGTATATAGTCTGAATGAAATCAGCCCTGTGATATATTGATATATCTCCTGCTCAAGTCCTAAACATGCTGTAATGTTCTGAGATTTTCCCCACAACAATAACCCTGTGAGGTGGTTAGGCTAAGAGTGATTAGTTCAAAGTCTCACAGCTAGCTTTTATACCAATGGTGTGACTAAAACTAAGCCTCCTGGTTTCTAGTCTGATGCCTTAGACCCTGGCTCTCACAACTGTCTTCTCCCTTGCTTTTCATGATACAGAAATCAAGGGGAAAATCTTCCTTAGCTTTGTAAGTGAGGGCAGCTGAGAGGACTCTGGTTGGGAATATTTTTGGGAACACAATACACCACAACCAATAAGGAGTAGGTTAAGATAGAAAACAAACAGCATACATATCCTCTTGATCTCTTTTGTACATTAAAACCCATGGAAGATGGCATTCAGATGTTCTACTATCCATTGTTCACATCTGCAAAATTCAGGAACAAGTGCCATTTCAGAACTCAACACATCTGGAATTGTTCCCACAAAGTACATGAAAGATTTTGCCACAACTAGTCCCAATCAACTATTTTCAAATAGGTTCTAGACTGGAGAGGAAGAACAACATGGGCAGAAACTATGAACCTGTGAACTTGGCTCCTAATCTTCTGGGGAATGAAAAGTTACCAAAGTACTATCCTCTATGGGCTTCATAGGGAAGGTATCATCTGTCTCCGCTAGAATAAAATAGAATAATAGTGTTGGAAGGGATCTTGGAAATCTTCTAGTCCAACCCTCTGCTTAGGCAGGAAACCCTATACCACTTCAGTCAAATGATTATCCAATCTCTTCTTAAAAACTTCCAGTGTTGGAGCATTCACAACTTCTGAATGCAAGTTGTTCCACTGATTAATTGTTCTAACTGTCAGGAAATTTCTCCTTAGTTCTAAATTGCTTCTCTCCTTGATTAGTTTCTATCCATTGCTTCTTGTCCTACTCAAGTGTTTTGGAGGATAGCTTGTCTCCCTCTTCTTTGTGGCAGGCCCTGAGATATTGGAACACTGCTATCATGTCACCCCTACTCCTTCTTTTCATCAAACTAGACATACCCAATTCCAGCAACCACTCTTTATATGTTTTAGCCTCCAGGCCCCTAATCATCTTTGTTGCTCTTCTCTGCACTCTTTCTAGAGTCTCACATCTTTTTTTTTAATCATGGTGATCAAACTAGACACAGTATTCCAAGTGTGGTCTTACTAGTGCAGTATAAAACAGTACTAACACTTCCCTAGGGCTCTTAGCCTCTTTCTAGAGTCTCAACAACTTTTTTACATCATGATGACCAAAACTGGATGCAGCAATCGAAGTGTGGACTTACTAAGGCATTATAAAGTGATATTAACACTTCATGTGATCTTGATTCTATCCCTGTTTATGCAGCCTAGAACGGTGTTGTGCTGTCTAGAACTGTGTTGTTTAATTTTATTAATATCTGGGATTTATGAACTATGGATTAAAAAAATTGGAATATTTAATAATGCCTCATATGATTGCCAGAAGAACATTATATTGATATCAACTGCTTTAATATTATAATTGATTAATTGAAAATTGTATTTTGAATATATTGAAAGCCTAAAAGAATCTGTTGAAATGATGGATTTTGTATTTTCTTTATTGTAAAGGAAAATTGAGTGTCCACACACCTCCATGATTGAGGATTTGTGAATTACTTGCATCTTTTTGGAATACTATTTTAATGTTTATGTATATACATGGATACATCCATAAATATGAAAGATAGTAGTATTATGTTGAATTAATTTTGAATCTGACTTGGAAGAATTATGGTTATATCAGGCATGGGGAAAGGGGATCATCAAAAATATTATTTTGAGAAACTGGAAAACTGATGGTATTATAGATATTAAAGACTGATTTTTAGAAATGTGCAATTTATTTATTTGGAAGATAGCATTTTCCACTAATCAGAAAATGAGCAATATGTGTTTTTCATGATAATTTACAACATTAGAAATATAACATCAAGTAAAAATAACATCAGATAATTATGGTGGTATTAGGTATTTTCTGTTAAGAAGTGATTTCTACACTTTAAATATTAAATGTAAATATTTCAATGTTCACATTGAGATGCTGAACATTAGTTTTTAGGGACTCCTTTATTTTAGGATGTCTAGTCTTTGTTCTGTTTAGGGTTTTCTTTCTATAGCTTATTAATTGTCATTTGTACTTCATTGTTTGTTACCTTCTGTATTTTTGTTTATTTTTTGTAATTAAAGAAAGATGAGATTCAGCATTATTACAGAATTACATCTTTATCATTTGTCACTTATTCTACAACATTTCTACAGGAGGGGAGAAATCCTATCAACCCTTTCTCAAAGTTGAGATGACTGGTCATAACTGAAGCGAAGCTTAGCTTCCTTCCTTCCTGAATTTGACTTGGCTGATGCTGGGAGTGGCAAGAAGAATTGCAATGGACAGTCTGGCCCTGTTTTTTCTGCATCCTTCATGGTGCTTTAGACCAAGACTGTGTGTGTGTGTGTGTGTGTAAAACTTGTCAGTTTTATGCAACAAAAGAGGTTCTGGCATCTTACCAAAAAGAGTTGAACTACAGTTCAGTGATGCAGTTTCTGTTTTGCATGCAGAAAATATTTGGTTCAATTTCTGGCATTTGTAGACCAGACAGGAAAGATTCTTGTGGAAACCATGAAAAACTCTTGCCACTGACCTACATGAATTACAGTTCTGAGTCAGTATAAAGCTCACTCTGATAATCCCTTGGAATTTGATCCTGCTCAGAGAAATGGGGGACGATAGGAAAATGTTTTTATATTATTCTAGGTTTTTTCCCCCTCCTTTTACAGCTCTGATTTAAGACTGAGATTTTAAAATTCTTCTGCATCAATCTTAATGCAAATATTTATGTGTGCAATTTTAGACGGGATGTATATTGAGAATTGAAAAAGCAAAATAAAAGAGATGAAGGTCTTTTTCCTCTGGTTCACAAAGTGCTAGATGAAAATACAAAGAGCCCTTCAGCTTTTAAAGTTTTAAATGTAATGAGCCAGTAACATATTATTTGTCCTCATGATTATTTCAAGTGCAAGTAGATAAATTCCTAGGCAACAAGTAATACAAACTGCTGGGGAAAAAAATGTAGTCACTGAAATGTTAATCAGTATCATTAAGAATGATAGTAAGTTTGCTTTGCAGAAATAGCTGGAGTTATATAATGTGGCTTCTGCTGTTTTTCAAATTGTCTTTTTTTTTTAAAATAAAAGCTCCTATAGTGAGATAAAGACAGTAATATACTGTTGATAAATGTATAATTTTAGGAAATTTATTATGGAGCCAGTTTGGTTATACAGGTACTCCTCGACTTACGACCAACAATTAAGGCCAAAATTTGTCTCCGGTGCATAAGCTCACAGTATAAATATAAACAGCAAGTAATAGGTCATAAATCATATATATGTATATATACTACTTTTATGTGGCTTTGGGCCTCCCATTTACAGACACTTCTACTGTAGGGCAGGACAATGGGGTTTTTGAAGGGCCTTCAAAGTAGCAGTCTTCTGAGAATCCTAAGGGTTCCTCCAGTCGCCAGGTACAATAGGAGCAACTTCATCATTACTGGCTATTTAGTGGCACCTCAGTGAGAGACACTGAAATCCTGACCTTGCCATTTGTTTTGTGTCTGAAAGTTTATTTCATACCCTCCTCTTAAAAGATTATTATCCGTCTACTGACTGAGGTGCGAGAGGATGACATCTAAATGAGCATTCTTTCCCCCCCTTAGGCCTTGCATATAAATAAAGATGTGGTCATTCTTTCCTTGCCCTTGTCCAATTTAATCGGCTTCTGAAAAGAACCATATCCAGGCAGTTCATTCATCCTGCTGACAATAAGGAACATGCTTGCTTAATCGATAAAATATATCCCTGAGGGAAAAGAAATAAAGAGGTTTGATCAAAGGTTATTTTCAGGAGAAATGTCACCTCATGAGTAGAATAAAAATTTTTGGGGACTCTAGTAATATAAACAATGTTTGTGACTATATTTTACTGGACGTGAGCTGACTTACTTCTGAGTAAACTTACATATATTTCCAGTTGTCTGACCAACAAACCACCAATACATGTATATTGAAAAATATAATTGATTGCCTTCAGTGGGTTTTCTCCCAGATAAATATGTATATTGCAATTAAAGCATGTACTTTGATATGCCTTTGACCCCTTGCAAGCAAAAGAGAAAGGAAAAACAAACAAACCAACCCTCATCTCCTAGAGAATAAGCAAGTACATTTCTTACATGTATTTCCTTTCCTGAAAGGAGGAAATTATATAAACGTTATAATCTGTAGAAACACAATTTTGGCAAATACAAAGCTCAGAACATCTTTGATTATCTTCCCCAGTACAAACAGGATTTTTTAGATGTGTGATGGGGATTTTATAAACTAATGATGAGAGGTTTATTGCAATAGTTGCCTTTATCTTGGGAGTGATACTTATCTCCCTATTCTAAAACATGCTTAACATAGTAATAGCTTACAGCATACAGCAAGAACAAATAGGAACACATATTTTTCTTCCATTTAAAGTTTTAAAAGAATTAAAGAGAGAACTGTTCACTGCTGCTTTTATTCTGGTTACTATTTCGAGGATAGGGTGAATAAAATGAAGAAACAGAGTGTTTGGAATAAAAAAAAAGTTCTCCATTTGAAAAGAAACAGGGACTCAGGTTCAAATCACTTGATTTTGAACCTTGGATGTAAATAAAGTGAGCTGTAAAATGCATTTCCATTTTAAAGTAGCAAGTTAAAATTGTTTTGAACATGAAAGTGATTTTCCATTATCCATGAAGGGAATGAAAACTCACATCATATCTGGAGCCTGGTAAATGTCAGAGGATAAAGTGAGTTAGAAAAACAACAACAGATAATCACATGAAAGGGCTAAAAATAAAAACAGTAATGAAATCAGGACTGAAAAACCTTCCACTTCTCATGTCAGTATATTATTTTCAATGATCATTAAAAAGTTGAAAGAAAACGAGGGGGGATAATTTAATTTTTTTTATTTACTTGATTTTTTCTTGTGACTTTTAACAAGAGCCGGTATCATAACATACTAATTAACCAAGTCAATTTCAATGAATACATTGGGCTTCAAGTAATCAAGCAGAAGATTATGGTTTTACCAAGGAGGTGACAGGATGTCAAACCTGCTAAACATTTCATTTTTAGACATAAGAGATGGGCCAGAAAAAAATATGGGAATTCTGTGTGACAACTTGAAACTTAACAGTAGAAAATAGCCAAAGGAATTTAATGTAGTATCAATGTTAATGTGTCAGTAAAAAAGAATAATACCAAGTGGAATACTTTAAAAATTAAGGCTTGATGCCTATTTCTATTCCATATATACTGAGGTTACAGGACCATTAAATTCCACATGTAAGCTAGCCCCCATAGCATTTCCACACAACAATTTTGTACCTCTCTGAAGCTGACTCTGAACCTGGTTGATCTATTAATGGAATTTCTTTGAAAAGCTGATTTAGTTTGGCTCTGTTCTGCATTGTTTAAAAATGTACCAGAGTTTGTATTTCCTTTGAATCACATAGTACTGCAAACCTTGGAGGGTCTGTTTTTCCTGGGGCTGGAATTTTGGTCTCTGCTCCTTGCTCTTAAAACCACATTTTGAATGTGAAGTCCTTAAAGTGTTAATGTTTTAGAATTGTAAGCATCTCTCATTGAGTACTTCTAGGCATCTCTACTTAGAAGTTACTCTCAATAGCTTAAACCTTATCTATACCCAGGTAAGTGTAAATAAGACTGCAATCTTAATTGTTTGCAATAGTGGTGAATATCTGTAGGTCGGGTGTAGAATGAGTGTGATCATTTGTTCTCTGAGCTTGTGGATCGGTTTCTGAATGTTTCATTACCAGGCTAACCAGAAACAGCACCAACCCTCAACCAACTCACCCAACCAGCATTTCATCTCCCAATTACCTTCACCTGATGTGACCTCCCCATCCCAAAACCCATCACAAGACTTACTGACCACACAAAGCCCTTATCAACAGAGGAATATGTCATCCCTTAAACTGCTGAAGATGTCCCCTAGCCTGTTAATGAAATGTTTGGAAAGCAAACCACAAGCTTGGAAATTGAACCTTCACCCTCACTCTTAATTATTTTTATAGTGATGAGTTGCAAACAAAATTTCATGAACAACCATTTGCCAAATATCAATAGTAAAAAAATATATTAAAGAGTCCCTGCGAATTTTACTCCATTAATGGTTGCCCACTACAAGGGATGGTGCCCATCTCCATTTCAAGGCCAGTGAGCAGTGGTGTCCAAAGTCATTTCTGCAGTCATGTGGACAGTGTGTCATCACGGAATGCTGTTACTTTCCCACTGAAGTGGTACCTATTTATCTACTCACACTTGTATGTTTTCTACATGTTTTCTACATGTTTTGGTAGACGCTGGGGCCAGGACAGGAGCTCACCTCATCATGTGATGCTTGGGTCTTGAACTTGGACTGCTGGCTTTCCTTAATTGCTGACCCACCACATTGCCTCAAATATCAATGACCATGTCAATAATGTCAGATATCAAATACTGTTATAAATCAAACACGAAATGCTGTAAAAAAACAAAATGCAACTACATGCAAGCTGGCAAATGGTGGCAGCTTTTCAATCATGATACTGATAGCCAGTAATATTAATATAAGTAGACTATGTTCTTGGCTGTAGAAATGCTGATACATTGACCCTAAGCAATTAATTGTGATCAATATCATTAAATAGTAAATACTACTGTATATTTCACCATGTTATGTATTAATTACTACCTGTTATTTTAAATGAGTAGAGGTTAATATTTAATGGCTCCTTATTTTACATTATGCCATTCCAATTAACTGTAATACATTATTTATCAATTGTTTTATTTTGTGTCAGTTCTGCCTTTAGTTACAAGTGAATAAATGAATAAAACTACTGCTACTATCACTTCCAAACATTCAGTTACTTTCTTAAGGTGAGAGTATTGGAATTATTGTAATAATAAATGACAATTGTATTTACATGATAATTAGTGTCTATTGAATTTTCATATGTGATTAAAATATAATAATATTTCATCTCAGGTAATAAATCAGAAATGCCCATCAAAACAGTTACTAACAAATTTCACTAGAATTAGCTTTGTTGTTAAAGTCTACTTTGGGTAGTTAGTTACAAATCTCAAGTTCTATCCCTTGGAAGTAAAGAAGCGAAATCAAATAATGTTCATTCAATCAATGACTAGCAAGGTTTGTAAATATAAATCACAAAAGTAAAATCAAATGGATGAAATATTTGCATAGCAAGGCATCTCTATAATAAAAAAATGTAAGAGGCGCTACTACAATGGTTATATTAATTATTTGTACAACTATAAATCTGAAATAAAGTAAAATTACATATTGCCTAAAACAAGACAACTAATTTGGGAGAGAAGATAAGAATACCTAATATCCCTGAAGAATTTACAGAGTAATAATACATGCAAAATGGAATCAATCTCTGTGTTACACATGGAAGCAAAGAATAAAGTTTAATGAAGGCAAATGTAAGCAGTTTGTTAGAGATATCTAGGAATTAGGGAAGCTCTAGCTACACACCTGGGAGGAAATTTATTTATTTATTTATTTCAGGATTTTTATACCGCCCCCTCTCCTGAAGGACTAAATCCTTGTTAGAACTATATAGATGAACTTGTTCATAATCTCTCTGACAGCCAATTTGTTTTTTCTTTTTTCCTTCCAGTTATAGGCTTTTCAAGAAAAAAAATACTTCTGTTGTTTAAGTATGCATCCTGCTATTGAGAAGATAATTTCTCCCTTTAATAAGAAGAAACTTGTCTTTGAAATGCAGCATTGCAGGGCTGGAGCAGAGGTGAAATTCAGCCAGTTCTAGCCGGTTCAGCAGAACCGGTAGTAGACGTTTGAAATTGGCCCCGCCCACCCACCTGAGTCCCTATTCTTCCTTATACGCTCTCCTTTTTTTACTTACCTAAATCAGATGTTTTGAGTGTCTGCAGAGCCTTCTTGATGATCCCCACTGCCTCTGGAGCCTCTAACATTACTTTAAAATGCTGCACTGCAACGCATTTGGTGCGCATGCATGCGTACCGAACCGGTAGGAAAACCAATTGGATTTTGCCCCTGGGCTGGAGACTGTAAGAAATTTCTATGTAAGAATGGTATTGAGGAAAGAAGAAAATGCAATTCAATGTAGAAAAAAGTAACGTCTTAGGCAAGAAAAACCAAAACACATATAGACTGGGTGAAATCAGGCTTAATAGCAGTAACTGTGAGAAGGATTTTGGAGTCTTAGTGGACAACCAATTAAATATGAGCCAATAGTGTGTGGTGGCAGCCCAAAAAGCCAATTGCATTAATAGAGTGATATAATCAAGATCGAGTGAGGTACTAATACCACTTTATAAAGCCTTAGTAAGAATACCTAGAATACTGCATCCAGTTTTGGTCACCACACTATAAAAAAGATGTTGAGACTCTAGAAAGAGTGCAGAGAAGAGCAACCAAAATGATTATGGGACTGGAGGCTAAAACATACAATGAACAGTTGCAGGAACTGGGCATGGTTAGTCTAGTGAAGAGAAGGACTAGGGGAGACATGATAGCAGTGTTCCAATATTTGAGGGGCTGCCACAGAAAGGAAGGGATCAAGCTATTTTCCAAAGCACCTGAAAGCCAGACAAGGAATAATGGATGGAAACTGAACAAGGAGAAATTCAACCTGGAAATAAGGAGAAATTTTCTGACAATGAGAGCAATCAACCAACAGCTTGCCTTCAGAAGTTGTGGGAGCTTTATCACTGGAAGCTTTCAAGAAGAGACTGGACTGCTGTCTGTCAGAAATGGTGTAGGGTCTCCTGCTTGGGTGGGGGATTGGACTAGATGTCCTCCAAGGTCCCTTCCAACTCTGTTATTCTGTTCTATTACTGTAATGGCTATGCAAACTGAACTTCAAGGTATCTAGGTCAAGCATAGGTTGGTGTCCATTAGCTTTAATATAGCTGTGGCTATTTTACTTGGCAGTGGAATTATTTTTCCAGCAAAGCATTGCAAAGATGGACAAAGATGGACAAACTCCAGCATCCTTTCAATGTTGAAATAGGGCCTCGGACTTCACGTGTATCTCACAGTGTAATGGTTACATTTATATTTTGTTTGAAATGGAATTTATATTCCAAGAAAGAAGGTAAATGCAACTTGAAAATTGCATCCTATGAAGGATATGTGTAAGAATCTGTGATTGTCCACACTCATCATGTACTCATTTGGTATTCAGGCAATTTGTTGGAACCTATAGATCTCAAAGTAGAGATGTGTCTGCTGTCCCAAAATGATGCCTATTCTAATAATGCAGTTTACTTGAAGCCTCCTCCTAATCAAAATTTGGTACTAAGGTTATATTTTATGGTAGAAAATGATGTTTCATGTTTCACAAGCTGCTATTCAAGTATAATCTACCAGGAGAACTTTCACAAACCTATGCCATCATTTCTGTACACCACCCTATCAGAAACATGGTGGGTATTCATGTATCACATTTGAAATGTTAGCAACAGATTTAGAAGAAGTACAAATGTGGGAGAACCTCATCTGGATCTATTACTTCAGAGAAGTGTAATCTTGCCCAGAGCAAGAAGATTCTGAAACAATAGTCAATCCATCTTGCTCAGATTATGTCTCACCTGCCCACCTAGCAGTTTGAAAGCATGCAAATGTGAATAGATAAATAAGTACTGCTTCTGTGGGAAGGTAACAGAGTTCTGTGCACCTTTGCATATAATCATGGTGGCCACATGACTATAATGTGACAACAAACAATGCTGGCTTCCTTGGCCAAGAAACAGAGATGAGGACTGCTCCCTAGAGTTGGACATGACTGGAGTGGGCAAACCTTTACCTTTAAATCTACTTCACCCTTTGTCCACAGATAAACTCGCCTAGCTGTTTCAAGTAGATGTTCAATGATATGGATGAAAGGGCTACGTTCTGAGCACTGCACAACCAAATGGTGACCATTTTTCCTCCACTACAAATGACTGAAGCTGCCCACTTAAGAAGGTGTATAATCATTGCAAAATGGGGCCTCTTGCTCCAAGTACTTACAGGGTGCTCACAAGGATAAAGCAATCAAAGATTGCTGAGAGATTCAGCAGGACTAAAAGGACTGCATTCCTTCCTATTCAAATCCCACCACAGGCAAAATTTCATACCATCTCAGTCTTGAATTCTGAGTGAAGGGAATTCTGATAATTGTTCTTTATACAGGGTCCTCTCTTCATGTTGCCCAAGCACATTCCACTACACTTTCCTTCCTAAAATAAAATTAGATATGAGACGGAAATAATCCATAGGGAATTGCAAGGGTTGTGGGTGTGCATCATTGCCTCTTTCAAGGTCACATAGGACCAGTTGTGTCCAGTACCTCTTATAGTCTCTGTAAATTAAACTTACCAATCAATGGTAAGTACAAGATCTTTTAACAACTCCTCAAAGCTGGCATTCTAATTCTAATACATCAATGAATGTATTTTTCCTCTTTTATTGTGTCAGCCTTAGTAGATGGGGGACATGAGATAAATAGTAACTTCTGTACCTCTTTGCACTGAAAACTTAAAGGAAGGTGGACATTATATATAACATTCTGACAGATTCTATATATTCATTTCCCCAACCACTAAGCAATGGGACTTGGATAGTTCCTAAAGTTAAAGCATTGTGAATTGTCATCTAAAATGCAAAAGTCAAAGATTTTGATTTTGGATAGAGAATTTGAACCATATAGAATAATTTATGCCTGATAAATTCCAAACAGGCCAGACCAGGACATCAACTGTACAGAAAGGCTAAAACTACTTTTTTTAATACTGGAAACAATAAGTCTGACTGTGTTTCATTATACTATTCCTTCTTCTACTCTACTGAATTGGGACAGCCTGAACTGTTTCTGAATGTTATCTTGTTTCTCTGGATTCACAAAATATTTCAGCCTCTTTTGCCTAAGTAAAGGTTCTTACATATTTTCTTCAGTGTCATCTTCCTTACTTTCTTTATATTGTTAGGACTATCACCATGGATCCTTCGAGGCATTCTTGCTCCCTTAATCATTTTCTGGCAAAATCCATAATTTATTGTGACTTTTTTTTAACATCAGTGTCAGTAAATTAATAATAACAGCATTGACCTATAATGGTACACAATGGCTATGTCTGCATATCATATACAGTCTTGCTCTTGAATAAATCAGGATTTGCAAATAATTGTGAATTATAAATCAACCAAATGGTCTAAGTATGTACCACATGCTAAGAATCAAAAATTTAATTAAGGTTTCAGTTAATCAAGTTCAACGTTTAGTGTTAGGTCTTTAACTGATCTGATTAAGTGTATTGTGTGAGTACAAACAACAAATGTGTAATCTTGGTCTAAAACACTAGAATCATTTTCAAGGTAGTGGTCTGACCCATAACTTGGAAAGAATTTGGATTTTAGGTATTCAGCACTATTAAAAACAAAATATGTCCTAAATAAAATAGGTAATTAGGTTTATTTATTTAATGTATTGCAAGGTAAATAGGTAAATTTAGTAAATAGGCCAGGTAAAACATATCCCAAGAAAGAAAAAGGTGGAAAGGTGGGTAATTGGTTGGTAGTGCTTAATATTCTCCTCCACTAACAGAATTTTTTTAAAAAAATATCCACTTTCAACAACCTATTTTATGATTCCAGAAATGGATAATAATTCATTAAAGGCTAACTTCAGCTTCCAATTATACTATCAGTTGCCAGATAAGTTACTCTTTCCTTTCTTCAGATGCTATTCATGGATGCATTAACCTGCATAGATCATGTTTTACATGGGAAAAAAAAATGTAAATATGAGATCAATAAAATACTCAACACATTAGAAAACAGCAAAAGGCAAGAAAGATGTGAAGACAAACCTATGATATTGACTTGTTCCTTTTTTCCTTTTGAATGTAATATTGAGGAAAGCTGGATTAGAAGAAGATAAGTGTGTTCTTAAAATTGGAGAAAGAAACATCAATAACCTATGCTCTAGGCTGATGACACTACTCTGATAGCTGAAAATGCAAATGATTTGCAGAGTCTAGTAATAAAAGTCTAAGAAGCACAGTGAAAAATGGGACTAAGATCAAATATAAAGTAACCAAACTAATGGCAACCGATATAACAACCATCCTTAGGACTGACAATTAAAATATGGAAGTGGTGGATCACTTTCTTCTTTTTAGGATCAACAGTAAGGGAACCAGCAATCAAGAAATATGCTGCAGACTAGTATTTATTTATTTATTTATTTA
>JAEANM010017295.1:0-12993 GCA_017656035.1 Myanophis thanlyinensis
CCCTTCCTTCTTATCTCCCTCCCCCGAAGTTGCCAGGCTCCATCCAAGGTCTTTTCCCATCAATTGGACTTACTGTTACCAAGTTCAGGAGAGGGGAGACGCGGAGCCAGAAAACGCTGCCGCCATCTTCCCCCTTACATAAAGTAAGTATAAACTGCAGGGTTCTGGAATTAAAATCCACACTTCTTAAAGTTGCCAAAGATGAGAAAAACGGCCACGTCAACTATAGTGCAACGAAAACATCAAACTCAGACTCTTCAGCATGCTTAAGATTATGACAAATTAAAACAATTCACTCTTCACAGTTTTTAATCAAGAAGTTAGAGAAATAAGAAACAAAGATCTGATCATGCTTTTTAAACTTCTCTAACCTCTCAACTTTGGCATTAAATATGTAATATCTGAATCTGCTACAGATACTGTACGTGGCACCCTGTGAAAAATTAACTTTATCTTCTGAGGGAAAAAAGCCAAAACTTAAGACTCAAACTATGACAATTATACTTTGAAACAGGATTTTCTCTATTGTTATGACTTTGATTTTAATTTGTATTAAGTAATTGTAATCATGTTTTGTGTATCATTAAAGAGTGAAATAAACAACTTTGAATAAAAAATCAAATCCATCTTCATAACTCATTTAAATACCCAATAGACAAGCTGTATTTTTTAAAATAAACCTAGAATTTCAAAATAATAATTTAGTTCATAATTAAATTTAGTTCAGTTAAGGTAGAAGACATCTTAAAGCATTTCCTCCTTGGAAATTAGCTATAACAGCAAATAAATTTTCAATGCTACTCATTACCCTAAGTATATTTAAAAAA
Organism: Myanophis thanlyinensis; assembly: GCA_017656035.1. Classification (NCBI taxonomy): domain Eukaryota; kingdom Metazoa; phylum Chordata; class Lepidosauria; order Squamata; family Homalopsidae; genus Myanophis; species Myanophis thanlyinensis. The sequence continues at coordinate 828 of JAEANM010017295.1, forward strand.
CATTACTTGTAGAAATAATTTTGTAACACGTAAACATTTTACAAACCCAACCCAAAACAAACAAAAGTCCCTCAATGCAATGTCATTTTTTAAAATTAATTTCACCATACCTTAGGGATCCATTTCCCTCCCAGAAAATTTCCACACATTGGGCATTTTGGTGGCTTATGTCTGGTAACATAAGTAAAGGCACAGCCAGGATTGGTGCAATTTCCATGCCCCCTACGAGTGTAAGTAGTTGTCTGAAGTGAAAGAATATAAATTATTTTACAAAACTAAACAGCATAATAAGGCAGAAGCTTTGATCCAATAGAACAGAATGTGTGTAGCTTTATTTCTGCCTCAGATGTCATTACGAGTTATTGCTCAAGACAAATATTATATGATCTGTGATAATTTCGTATTTAAGTATTGTATTGCTCCTTGCATATAGCAGGAATTAGAATTTTATTCAAGATTTGGAAGCAGCATAAACAAATACTTGAGACAGTTGCTTTTATTACATCCCATTAATTATACTTGCGTTATGCTGACTGGTTTTCATTATCCATATTTTATTTGTAGTTGTATTATTGTGTCTCTTGTTATGTTATCAAATGGTTGTATAATTTTAACAGAAAATCTAAAATCAGAGGTATTACTGGAATTTTATTTTTTATGAATACAAATCAGGAATATTTAACTCAAAATATTGAGTCAGCACCTGTAATGTAAGTCAAAATTATTTTAGTCATGAGAAAGGGAGACAGTATACTTGCTCTGCAGGTAAAGCAGTCAAATGCAAAGATATGATTATTGTTAAGCCCCAAGGTGAATAACAGATTATATTGCATCAGCTTTGCAAGTCACATTTATTATGGAGGAGTTTCTATTTAATATCTGAATACCTAAACTGAGTAACTTTTTCTTCCCTTTCTTTTTAAAGTTTGCACCACTGGTTTTAATTGGGACAAATCTTGGATGAGAAACAAACTCTTATTAATTGCTCATTTTGATTTATTGTTATCATATAGGCTTCTTTTTTAATTGCTATGATTTTGTTTTGTTTTAATATTTGTTTTAATATTGGTGTAAAGTACCAGAATGATATAAGATCACCTTTGTATGCAATACTAAAACAACTGATTAAGAATCTTACTCAAATTAAGCTTGTTTGTATTTTTTTCTTTTCTTTTTCTTATATTTTTAAATACGTTAAAATAAAAAGTAAGAATTTTAGTTGAGTATAAATCTTTTTTTTTAGATATGTCTTGATTCAAGTTGATTCAACAAAACATTATTTGGAGTTTATAGTGCTTTAACTCTTTCTTAAAAAGTAAACTCACGTTATTCTATAATTTACAGTAACTGTTCACAAATCTAGATCTTATCTGGCTGCAGGAAATAGCCTTGCTTTAAAGTCAAAATTGCAATGATGAATGATCAGGATAAAAATGGTGGAGAACTACTTTTATCCTACCCAGTGCTGCCAAAAAAAATTAGCCAATGCAACTAGAGAGCAGGAAGGATCTAGGAACAAACAGCAAAGAAAAGTAAAACATTTCTGAGAAAATTTGACTGCATACTTTGCAGATTTGATATATTGCTTTTTGCATGAGGAAAGCATAGGTTTACTTCTCCCAGCCAAGATTTTACATTAACCAAAGTGAATTCTTTACAAATAAAGCACTTAGAAATATCAGGCAAATTATATGGACTTCTTTTATGAGTTCACCATAGTCTTTTACTACTTTATGAATTGGAGAATAATCCTAAATGGCATTTGGGGTAGGGGGAAAAGTACTCACCATTTTAAAGATTGGCTGACAACTGACTACAGGTAAGGGAGGAAAGCTAGCTTTACCAGGAGACTGAGATGCTTCATATGGACTATAACATCACCTTGCTTCCAGATGACAAAATACTAGCCTGACCTCTTTTGTAGCAAAATCCGTAAAAGTCATGGATAATTTTGCAGTCCTTTTGGAGTATAACACTAAATACTGTAAATCAGAAATTATGCTTTTGGAGACTATCAAGATATCAGAATCATTTTTTCTCAGTAGTTGATTTTACCTGGCAGCAATAACTTACTTGCATTGTAAGTAACTAAACAGACGCCTCAAATGATCGAATTGAATTTAAGCATCAGAAATATCAACATAGATTGTGAACTACAGTACCATCAAAATAAACATCTGAAGTAAAATAATTCAAAAATGTGTGTGTGTGTGTGTGTATACACTGTCATTATACATTCCTCTCTATAGTTGTAAATGTTTTTCCATGTTCATTTTTATTTTAGAACCTAATTTGCAATAAAGATGTATATAATTAGAAGTATAATTCTGAACATTTATGTATCAAAGATCAAGCCTACTGTATCTGATAGGGAAAATGAAGCGAAGGATTGCAAGTTACACCCAAATGGTACAACACTAAAACTAATAGATGCAGGTTACCGTAGCCAATCCTCAGTCCCAGACCATTTTCATTTTATTGTCCATTAACCATCTCATGTACATAACTAACGGGAAATAATTAAATATCATTATTATGTTCAGGATTCAAATTTCCATTTTTTTCCCCTGCTGGAGCTCATGGGAGTTAAAATCTAAAATACCTGGACCAAACTATATTGCCTACCCCTTCGTTAACACAGTACAGACTATGCATTTAAAATGCTTTTGTGTCTTATTTGTGAATGTTTGTTCCTAATAAGAGTGGAAATGAAATTCTTATTTATTGGTTGAACTACATCTCTCCTTGGAAACTTTCAAAACATAAAGAAACCTGTCCATTTAAACTGTTTAAAGATAAGGGCTTTATATAAAGTGAAATATAGCACTTCAGGATACAGTCCATCTGGTTTGTCTGGTCTGTCAGCTCCTCAGGTAGAAGGAAAAGGAGAAAAACAACCCAGGAGGCAGTCTTGCTTAGCCTATATTAAGCATACAGGGAACACGTATTTCAATATAAATTCAAATGCACTCCTCTTTGATGAAGTAAATGTTTGGTTTCAGAACTTATATATGGAGAAGTTTGAGACCACAGAAAAATGCTTCAACTTAGAATCGTGTTCAATTTATGCTAGACATATTCGATGATCTATTGATACATTATGACTTAGTTATGTATATGTACTTCCAAGAGACCTAGTATCAGCATTTCTTTTACTGACCAGTTTGATTGATGCGGGATTTTCCAAAACAGAATGGGCTGTCAGAGGCAACATAATGAACTGCGCAGTGGGGGTTGCAGAATTACTTTCTTGCCTATCCTAGAAATAAGATAGAAGTAATGAAACTGCTTGTTTTCTACATTCTAGTCGATTTTGAAAATTCTGAGGACACATTGTAGCAAAACAGCTAATGAACAAGTAGTTTATTAAGATCTCAAATGAATTTTTTTAACTTTCTGAGCACTAATTAGCTCCAAAAATTAATCAACAATCCTATGTACTGGATGTACTACCAAAGATGTACTACTGGCATCATTTAGACAACTACTTGCTGGTAAATATGATCTGGATTATGCAGGAAGTATAGTAAAAGAAGAGACAGCATTTTACTTACTCTCCTAGTCACCACTGTTACCACAGAAAGGCCATGCGAAGCCTGTGGCTCTGTCACAGTCGTGCTCCCATTTGGTGCTTCTGAAGTGTTAACTAAAGTTTCTTCAATAACCACACTGGCTGCTTGGCAGGGATACCCATCTCCTGCTTCTAAAGGAGCCTCCTCGTCCAGGAAGATATCGCCAGCCACTTTATGTGCAGCAGGTCTGACATAACGAGACAAGATCTCCGATGCAACAACTTCTTCTATTGTATCTGCCTGAACAAATGAGCTGGGATCTTCCGATACCCCTTCAATGGCAATGCACTGCTCAGAAATGCCAATTTGGCTGGAGTCCACTGAAAGTATGTTCTGCACCGTACTATGGGAAATACTTGTGACATTAGTAGCAGCTGTTTGACCTTCCAGTGCTGTTTGGCCCTGGGTCATATGAAGTTCCACGTGTGACTTGTTCTTCTCATCCTGCAGACTTCCTTTAGGAATAATTATGTAATCAGAACGAGGGAGGATTTTACGAAAACCTGGAATATCTGGAACTACAGCAGTCAAGGAAGACAACTTGGAGTTCTATGAAAAAAGATAGACAGAATATGGAGTCATCAGCTTGGCTGTATTTCAGTGGTTTCTTTTGTCAAATTTCTAAGGCAAAAGATGTCCCTATTCTAAGCAACTTTTTCATCTCACCTTCTCTAATTTTAACTATATTTATTTAGCTTCTTTGAGGAAGAGGAAGAGCCCTAATTTTCTTGTAATTGACACCTTTTAATCTTTTTAAAAAAAATATTGTAATTTGTTGTGAGTTGCCCAGTGATGTCAAGAGTCAGACAGCATACATGTTTAATAAATTATATTACATTTACTGTTATTAACACTGTAAGCTATTAAACTGATGGAATTCCTGAGATATATTAGTCATCTCATACATAGGAAAAATAATGCTGGAAGAATAATATTTAGTGAAACTTCCTATAGAGGACATGCATTTTCCAAAACCAATCTTCAATAAATAATTCAAAATATAAAATATTGCAATGAGTTTACTGTTTACTATTAATAAGCTCTTCAACATTGCAATCAATACTGAAGAATACTAGTGTCCAATATTGCAGGTGATTTCTACAGTATAAGCTTGGAATCTTCCATATAAAAACATTCTTTGACTACAAATCTGTAATAGAAATTCATGGAAACGTAATTATCCTCCTGAGTACCTCTAAGAACAGCATTCTATTTGTTTTGACCTTTCAATATACAGTATATATAATATGCATGTACACACGTACATGCACACAAAAGACCTGCAGATTTACAAGCGTAATTATACTATTACAAGCATAAACAAATTAATTACCGGGTCTAGACCTTCTTTTTCTAACTTAGCCTTCTCCAAATAATAACTTTTCTCAGCTACACTTAGCAGCCTCCAACTCTCACTGATCTTCTTGTTAATTGCAGACTGAGGAAGATGTGGGAGCTCCTGCTGAACTTTCAGGTATATATCATAATAATACAGAAGATATGCAGATCTGAAAAACAAGCAAAATACTTTTCTAGTTTCTTCTCAAATTATAATGCATGCAAATTATCCATCCATACTTGGTCTGCCTTTTCACATGAATTTTCAATAAACAATGATAAAAACTTTTAAACAGAATGACACAAAGACTAGGACAGTGGTGATGAACCTATGACACGCATGCCTAAGATGGCACACAGAGCCCTCTCTGTGGGCATGCGCACCGTCGCCCCCAGCTCTACCGTGTTTCTCCATGGCGTTTCTCGGCGTCCTTTGCAGACAAAACAAAAGCTCACAGAAGAAAAAGATCTTACCTCTTGCACAGCTGCCAATGTTGGGATAACCCACCTCCCACTGGCCAGTTGGTCTTCGGGTGTCTGCCATTCATGCGTGTACGCGTTGCAGTTTGGACATGCATGCGCACGCACGTGCAGACTTTGGGCACTCAGTGCCTAAAAGGTTCGCCATCACTGGACTAGGACTACAAGCTTTGTTCAATTAACATCCCAAAACTATGTGTGCAAGCAAATTCTAAAGAACCATATTCCCTTGCAAGACCTATTAATCTCAGAAAGTCTTATTTTCAACTTATAGGTTTGCCCAAAAGTATTGGTGTATCTTCTCCCCCACTCCACCCAAATTACAATATGGCATGAAATAAATTAAAACAGACATAAATGGCATGCACCATTGTTTAGTCCATGATCCATGGAACAGACACTTTGCTTTTAATATATTCTTGTAAACAATAAAACAAATGATTATGGCTTGTTTTGCTCTCTATGATGAAAAGCACAGGATGCATCTTTTCAGGATGCTGTTGAGAGCAATAAGAATGTGAAACTCTTAAGCAGAATTTCTTGAAAAAGAATGGTGACTTTTAATACCCACATCACCCAAATTCTTCTCTGTTAAAAATTTGATGAGTTCTTGAATATAGACAAAAATTGACCCTTCAATTACATGAAAAAAGTTTCTACAGCATTCTTGAAGCATTTCTGCTTCAGACAGGAAGACAGTGCAGAGAGTGGTGAGGATAGCAGAAAAGATTATTGGCAGTTCACTTCCTTCTATCCAGGACATAGCATATCACCGATGCTCGAGCACAGATTGTCTGAATGGGACGCTACATATCCTCTTCATGATCTGTTTTCCTTGTTACCTTCTGGGAGAAGGCTTCATAGTATCCGAAGCAGAACATCTAGATTCAATCAGTTTTGTTGCATATAGCATCAACCTTGTGAACTCTCAAATTTCCTCTATCCACTATGTATTAAAATGGACAGTGATTTAATACATATGTGATCATATATGCATGGGTACAGGTATATATTTAGGTATATAGCATGTGTATATGTGTGTTATGTATGCGTTTGGGTAGTTATATACATTCTGTTGCTAGCAGGCAACAGAATTTCATTTTTAATGTAGACCAGTGTGCTCACAAAAATGACAATAAAAGTTATCTTAACAGGTATCTCTCATTCTAAAAAAAAATGGTCAGCTGGCCTAAATTCTGTTATTATTCATTATGTCTTTAATCTTGTTTTCTTAATGAGCAATTACTTTTAAACAACAACTTTTAGAGCATCTTTAGACAATTGCAATCAAGTCAGGTCCATAGAGAATGTGCTTTTGTAATATAGCAGTCCAAGAGTAGTCCATTATTTTGCTATAGAGCCAACCCTGTCATTTGACAAAGTGTAGTGGCTGCTTCAGACAGTTGATCTGGGGAATCATAAAAGCACAGAAGAGTTTTAGATATTTAATGTATTATTACTGCAGTTTTGCTAAAGAAGTAATAGGTTTTATTTCTAATATGTATACCTTGACCTGCTTCAACTCAAGAAACAAATAGGTGCTATTTAATTAACATGTCTGTCATTTCAGGAGAGGCAAGCAATCTGATGGTTTCCAAATGCTTTGCAGTAGTTTTTCCCATTCTTGACAATGACCATGCTCTGTGAATTAATTTGAATCTATTCAATGCCCAAGTGGAAACTCTGTGAGAACCCCATATACAGGTAGTTCTCAACTTACAACCACAATTGAGCCCAAAATTTATGTTAAGTGACAAATTTGTTAAATGAGTTTTGCCCCATTTATGACATTTCTTGTCACATTTGTTAAGTGAATCATTTCAGTTGTTAAACCAGTAAAATGGTTCTTAAGTGAATCTGGTTTCCCCATTGACTTTGCTTTTCTGAACGTTGCAAAAGGGATCACATGACCCCAGGACACTGCAACTATCACAGTCATAGAGAGTCAATTAAGTATAGCAGTTAAAGGTACTGGGAGACCATGAATTCTAGTTCTGTCTTAAGCATGAAGCTAACTGCATACATTTAGGCCAGTCACTCACTCCCGGCCATAAGAGAAAGGCAATGGCAAAACAATTTCAAAAAATGTTGCCTAAAAATGTGCAAGGATTTGTCCATGTTGTTGCTAGACAAGATGGGCAGCATATAAATCCAATAAATAAATAAAAATAAACTCAAAGATACAAACACACTTACATATCTTCATAAGAATAAAGATACATAAGTATACATATATATTTCCATAATTTCTCTCAAAAAGCTACTTGAGAAGCAAAAACTTTAAGCGCAATTTTAAGTGGAATGCTAAAGCTATTAAGTAAATTGAAAGCATGACCAAATTATTAATTTTAAAAATGAAACTCTTCAAAGAAACACATTATTGCCAAGTAAGAGTATAAAAGTGCTCACTTCTCAGTTATAGAACTATAGCTCAACATTTTAACATTTTGAACAGAGTATCATTTATGAAATTTATTTGACGCTTCTGGGTGTATCCAAAAAATTCAATCATAATTTCACAACACTCTCCATTAATTCTGTAATAAATGCCATTAGTCACAGAGCAGATTGGTTTTGGCTGAGTGAAAGTATCATCATAGATTTTAAAATACTTAAGACAAAATATGGAACAGCAATTCCTAAACAACAACTGATGATAACTGATTATTCATGTAGAAAAATCACTCACCTGGGCTTTTTAGTTTTTTCCCCTTGATCTCCAGGACTTCTATATTTCTTCTTCTTTTTAGATGGCACTGGGGATGAATAAGTGTATGTGCTTTCTATCTCTTCCATGACTACAGTTACTTCACCGCCATCAAATGGAGCATCCATTGCTAGACAGAAACTCTAGGAAGTTATATTCTCCAAAGCGTTATATGTCACAAATCCCACACAATGAACCTTTTACCTTTGGCAGAAAGAGCCAGTACATTTTAATACTGCTAGAATTTGAAGCATTGATTTCAAAAGCATACAGAAATGTATTATGATGTATAGACCATTTTGCTGCAATTCTCCAGCTTAGAAGTCATTAAATGTATGGAATATACTTCTTGCAGCTGGATTTAAAAACATAAAACTTTAAAATCACGGTATGATGTTTAGCATACCATACTTCTAAAGACTTTCATTAATATTGCTCTATCTATTACAAAGTGATCCTACAGGATCACTTTGGGCTGCTTTGTCTTAAAGGTGCTTTTCTTCTTCTTCAAAAGGCAAGTGGACTTTGTTTTTCCAGTTGTCTTTTGAAAAAAAAAAAGCACCTTTGGGAATAACCGAATGACTGAAAAATCCCCATAGACAGTGGCTCTTTTGATGATTAAAAAAAATATAACAGGACAATGAAAAAGAAAACAATAAAGGCATCCAAACACAAATTACCCAGATGGTTCAAAGATAAAGGACGCTCAAACCTTCATAGGAAGCAAAACTTGAATTTAGGCACCACGGATTAAAGAGGTGGTGTTTCTGTTTGTTTTGATAATTTGGGCCAGGAGAGAGAATTTCCGTCCTGGAAACAGATTAGCTTTGAAAGGAACCTGAAGCCTTTTGTGGTGCGCTTTTTCTCGTCCCAATACAGCTCTCCCCGTGACATCTTCCCCTTCTGCCCACAGAAGAACCTGGGAAGCGCTACCAACCGACTCGCTCTCCTTTTCTATTAAGGGAAACTAAGAAACCCGAGGAAAAAGAGCCCTAGGAGGACTTTTATGGACGACACGCCCCGGGACTTACTTGAAAGCGCGGAAAGAGCAGGTCATACTCTGGGAGGAAAGACCGCCTCTGCCAGAGCATGCCGAGGAGGAAGGCCAGGCCAAGCCGGGCCGGACCGAGCCACTCACACACGCCTCGCAAGGAAGCGGTAACGGCCAGCGAGGAGAAACAGCCGAAGACTTTACACCTTGCCGGGAATAGTCAGAATGATTCTTAAACAAGGCACTGTACCGGAAGCTTTACCTCGGCAACTCCTTCCTGGGCTATAGGTCATCCGGTCTGTAAATGTTCGATGGATGGAGTCTAGACTGAGAGAGAGAGAGAGAGAGATCGTGCAATACATCATAGAGTTACGAGGATCGACGGGGAGGCAATTAAAAGCCTATCTAGGAAGAAAAATATGATAGAGTTCTATTGCATCTTCGGCGGGGTCGTGCGTTATTCCGCTGCAGAAAGAAATTTTTGGCATCTTTTTTTTTTTAATCGAATAAGTGTATTTTGGCATATGGCTTCGCTAATATTTAGGGAGGGGAGGCAGAAAAAAGAGAGGTCACGGAGAAATAAAAATGGTAGGAAATGCAGAGTGGCTTTTGTAAATTGAAGCTATTGTTTGGAGACCCAGAGGTTTCTGCCTAGTAGAGCTGATAAACTTCGGGGAGGGGATTGCTGTGTTATATTCTCGCTCTGGACTGAACCAGCCCTGCGTAGGAGGAAGATAAATGCTTTTAGCTTTGCAATAAGAAGATCATGGTTTTGAATACCTGCTTTTACATGGGTGTTTGTTGTACAGGTAGTCCTCAACTTAGCAACAGACATTTGGGGCTCAGTTGTGGTCCTAAGTGAGTCAGTTAAGTGAATCCTTTACTATCTTTCCTGCTACAGTTGTTAAGTGAATCACCTATAGTGGTCAAGCTAGTAACATGGTTGTTAAGTGAATCTGGTTTCCCCATTGTCTGCTTGTCAAGCGGACCGCAGAAGGTGATCACATGACCTCAGGACACTGCAACAATCATCAGTATGAGTCAGTTGGCAAGTATCTGAATTTTGACCACATGACCGTGGGGATGCTGCAATGGTCTTAAGTGTGAAAAACAGTTGTAAGTCACTTTTTCAGTGCCGTTGTAACTTTAAATAGTCACTAAGTGAACTGTTGTAAGACAAGGACTACCTGAACTTTTATTTTACACAAGCAAGAGAAACAATTTCTCCATGATTAAGTTACACAATAGATTAATCTATAAATTAACCAGTTAAGTTTGAGTTTAGGTGTGAACCAAGCTACTGTGGTTAGTTTATTATTAGTATTACATTTCCTTGCTTATTCATTCATTTAGTGACTGTTCAGAGTTATAATTGGCTTACAAAAATTGACTGACAACATGATCCTCGCATGACTCTTGCAACATCCTCGGGTTCATGTGATCACAATTCAGATGCTCGACAACCATCATGTATTTGACATTTGCAGCATCCTTTGGTCACATGACTACTATTTGCAACTTTCCTAGCCAGCTTCTGACAAACAAAATTAAATGTGGGGGTGGGGGGTCTGGCAAGAGGTTGCAAATCATATTCATGTGATGTCTTGCTTAACAACCACAACCTGTTGTAAATTGGGGCAGGAGTAATAATGTAAGTTGTAATGGTAATGGTAATTCTGTGCTTGGTGATGTTTAATCCTGTGGCCATGCCCACAGAACCGGTAGTAAAAAAAGTTGAATTTCACCAGTGGGTCATGTATGTATGTATGTATGCAGTATTTTATATTGGTGAAACCCATTCACTTTTTTCAACTGCAAATCACCGCAATAAAAAAAAATAGGTGGTGATTTTGAAGAAGAAACAATGATTGCTTACTTGCTCCTTCCTTGGTCAGGAAAAAGACAAATGGATATTTGGGGAAAAAATTCTGTAGCAATTAACCATTAGAATTATTTCCACTCATCTATCCTCAATGCCTCAAAGCACATTCACATATCTTTACTCCTATTATCATAGTGCCTTATCTTCCACAAGACCGAAGGGTTACAGACTTTGTTTTCCCAATGAGTAAAAAGCCAGTTGCAAGGAGAAAGAACTGCAAAATTTCTCCCATCTCCGATTTAAAAAGGACATTATTATATTCCAGTGGTGTCTATCAGTTTACAGATCAGGAATGTCCCTTCAGTGTGAAGCGATTTAATCCCTTCCAAAGAATATCATCTATGCTACAAACTGCATTCACAGCATTTCCTTTTATGCCACTGTTGAGCTGGTAGACAATTGCTTACACAAGGATAATTATGGATAGTATATAGCACAAAGTTCACTTTCACCCTTGGATGGAATGTTTTTCAACAGCATTTCAATTTTAGTACCTGGCATCTTTACATTTGCACTGTTGGGATTGGCATGTCTCCTAATTGAGATGGTATCATATCTAAGAAGAATGAAGACATCCAATTTTTGTTTTGTTTATTTTTGTTATTTTGCAAAGTTTAATTTCTGGCATGAATCCATTAGTTTATGTAATTGTCAAAAATAAATAGCCAATACATCAGTATGTGTCACCACAAATCTGCTGGCTAAATTATATGGCAGCGAAAGCAATGGAATAGGTAAAAGAATATATGTACAATAATAGGACAAGAAGAGATAGGGTCAAAAATGGATGGGGAACAAAGGAATATAGATTTAGTAGATGAGTACCAAAGCACTATATATATTGATTAATATATTCATATGGACATATGAATCAGCATTCAGATAAAATCTCATTTATAAATGTGCTTTACATATAGTTATTTGGAAAGCATGTTAATTTAAATCATTTTGTGCTTCCCACCCACCCCCAACCCCGAAAAAAGTTTACCTTCTAAATAGGTAACTAAACTATATTTTAGTTTACATTCTAAATCAGAATTTAGACTGGATAGTATAATCTATATGTATTTCCCAGAGTAGGGCCTTTCTCTTTTTCAATTCAATTTCAAATTTATTTGTCATACACAGTCATACATGGTACGATATGCAGTGAAATGCTTATGCAACCGCGGGTAAGTTAGGTAGGAAGGGAGGGT
>JAEANM010017296.1:0-12992 GCA_017656035.1 Myanophis thanlyinensis
GTGTGCATAGGAATTTGTTCATAGTTTTTTTTTTAAACTATAGTCCGGCCCTCCAACGGTCTGAGGGACCGTGAACTGGCCCCTGTTTAAAAAGTTTGAGGACCCCTGCTCTAACTGATCCACAATTGCAATTACTGGGCTCCAGCCTCACCTTATCCCAAAGCCTGAAGTCTAGTGTTTCAACCTACAGATTGAAAGCCAGGTTTCAACCCTCTCTTAACCCCTTCTTAAAGACTAGGAGAATGGAGCTTGCCAGATCCCAGGGTGCTGCAGAAAAGTCTTGCTGCCTAAGCCCCACTTGGGAAAGAACTTGGACTAAACTTGGACTAAACACTAATAGACTGAGAAACAAGTAAGTTAAACTATATAGATATCTATTAGTTGTATCCTTTATATATTTTGCCACATGTGGGTACTTTGAAGGCTGCTAACAAATGCATTTCCAAAAAATCAATTGCACTAAAAGGCTCTGGGATACATTCATATACGCCAAGCATTTTATTATTACCACTTATTTGTTATATTATCTTTTGGGATTCCTTTCCATTACATGCTGTTGCTTTATGTTTTGATATGCATCTAATTTAATCCAAAAGTTATTAAGCATTCTTCCTATCTTCACTATGAGCCATGTTTTACTAAGGTTATTTAAAGAAGAAAAAGTACAGAAAATAAAAGGCCTAAATGAAGTTCATATAAACATAAACTCATATGCTTGTGCCATGCACAGTATTTAGTATATAAAAGCAAAAAGCAACAATTATTTTTACTTAATACTATGAGGAAAATGTATAGTAATTTAGTACTATAATGTAAATTTTGTCATGATTAGTTACTTTGTGTGGTGTATTTTTTAAACTGAAGAAAAAGAAATTGTTTGGAAGTGTAAAAGCATGTCTATGTTTATTAGAGTATTGTATCTGACTTTCCTACAATAACATCTGCAGGATATATTTGAGTATATACGAAAGAAACAAATTAAACTTCTCCTTTCTTACATAGCCAAATAATATCTGAGTGAGATTTTGTTTACTCACAGTTTGAGGCATTGTGATTTAGTGCAGTTGCATGGCTTCTTTGATTTTGTATCCCAGGAAGCACAAGGAAACCTAAACAAACACATGTCACATCTAAACTATTATGAAGCATTTATGGAACAGTGCATATTAGAAAGATGACACCCACATAGGGATAAGGTAACAAGAAAAATATAATTGTTTCATTTCCAATTCTCCATTTAGCTTCTTCCTTTGATATCCATGAATTCTATCTTTTTGGTAGAATAATTAAATTATAAGCAAAAATATTTATTATTTAATGATGTTTAAATTGTATTACTTTGAATTTTTATTAAATTATCGAGCAATTCCAAAACATATATTATTATATTGGGGAAAGTGCCCAAATATATTTAATTCCAATGTATAAAGTATTCTCATTGTTGATTATGTAACAATATTTTCCTTGCAAAATTAAAAAAGTATCTCAGAATGTAACCTTTTGCTCACTTGACTGAAATGAAATATATCTCACTAGAAACTAGTGTATGCATCAATAAATATATGTACTATATAAAAGTGCTTTATTGAAAACAATTGTAAACAATAATTTTTTTAGTCTTCAGAGATAATTATATAAATGCCTTTTATATAATGATGCCAGGGATGTATACATTTTTACAATTCTTACCCAACTAAAGTTAGTTTCGTTGGCTCCTGAAGAGTCAGATCTGAACTACTTGTATGTATGGATCCATTATCAAGCTGCTCAAAATAAAATCCAAATATTCCATTTGTATTATACTATCATACATTTATACACTATATAATATTAATAACAAACATCAATAGTCTTAGAGAACATCATTTGAAAGAATTGATATTTTAAAATATTTCCTTCATAGCAGATTGTCTTCTATTTATGTTACTACATATTGCACATTGCTGATTAAGAACAGCTCCAGATTGTTGAGCAGAACCCGAAAGATCAAAAAGATTGTCTGCATATGCTGCTTGATAATACTACAAACATTGGAAATGTTTGAAACGAGTGAAAAAATGAATAGGTGAAACAAAAGAAACTATAGCAATGTAGAGAGGATTGGAATAAAAAGAAAAGGGAAGGAAGCAATAGAGAGAGAAAAAATGAAAAGTATATTTAGGTGAGAGAGTTGGAAGAGAAAAATTAATTGATACATATGTTGTAATTAAAAAAATAATGAATGATGATGAAATGAAAAACAGGGCATAAAAAAGAGCAAAGCCAAAGGAATGAGATACTAGGTAGATAATAGTAACCAGATAAAGGGTAAGGATTAGAGTTGGCTCTCTATTAGGCAGCATGACATTGTTGTCATTAACTTAGCAAAATAAAGTAAAATAATAAAATAAAATATTTATTATAGTCATAGAGCACCATAAATAACTTGGCAGATACTAGATGGTAAGGGGGGGGGGCATTTTTACTTTTTGGAAGGGCAAAGCCAGGTATCTCAGAGAAATTACTCTGCTCCAGCTAAGGTTATTGTCTGGAGGTATCCATTCATGTGAAGGGAAGGATACTAGCTCTATTAAAACAGGGTGGGTCAGAAAACTCTCCTAACATTTTGTTGCTCAATTACAACATATTATTTCTACTATGAGAGTTGACAGATCCTATACTTTTTCTGTATGCTAGCTGTTTTCCAGCAGGGGAACTTTTTCTGCCTTCCGAATTATTCTATTCAGTTTCATGAATCATGATAGTTGCCTCAGTGTAGCCTCACCCTGCAGTGGTAATTGAAGGCTCCACACAAGGGATGCCAACCATAATCTCTTAATATATGAAATTTATTTATTTGCAAATTTAGAAACTGCTGAACTGCAGATAATTCTGGATGGCTTACAATTCTCAGCATGAAAAGAAAAAACTTGCTGTTGCTGGGAAGTTATTCTTAATTGCATTATTAAACCTTTTGCAAAGAAAGTCTACAATAAAATCACAGAAAGGTGAGTTCATGCATCTGGGCAGACAATGACAAAATAATAAAACTATAAAGACATCCTTTGCACAAAAAAGGGACAACAACAAATAGTATAAGATTAAAAATTTTGGTAGTTGGAGGAAAAGGGAAAATATACTTACCTCTTGAGCACAGGTATTGAGTTTACCTGCAACTGGCAAAAACTGCCCAAGTACAGATGTTACGGAGTTGCTTGCATCTAATAAGAAAGTTTTTATTGAATGATATTTGGAGCAACAATATCTTCAGTATATATCTGGGTAACATATCTAGGTAACTAAGAATGAAGATTTTTGTTAACAAAAAGCAACATGTGATATTTATTGTGATATATTTATTTCTGAAATAGAAGGATATCCTTTAAAAGGATATGAATTGTACTCCACTGATAGGCAGAAATATACTAAAAATGTATGTCCTTCTAGTGGAGGAACAATATTCTTCCAAATTCAGATGCCAATAGCAGCAAATAAATGTAGGTAGAAAACTGGAAAACTTGTTCCTATCTGTGAAACAAATTAGAGAACAGATTGAAAAGGTAAACAAAATAGATTACAATACTGCAAAATAGGTCAGGCTGCTTATTGGTAGTTGAAGTTCTTTAAGTGTTGTGTTTATTTTATTCTATTTATTAGAATTTGTCAAACAACAACAGCAAAACAGATACAAGAGTAAGAAAAATAAGAAATTACAGTGACAGGGATAGGCACATTCATGCACTTATGCACACCCCCTCTACTGTCCACTTAGGTATGGTGTAAGGTGTATGTTCCCACAAATGAATTTGCATGCCTATATATTGTATCATTGACAATGCTCCAGACAGGAGGGATTATTACTGTTATTATGATTTCTTGCAGTCAGTTAAACTGGATTTGCCATTTTTGTCTACCTATTAAGTCATTCCCAAGGATCTGGGATAGGCAGATGTTGTTTGATGGTGTTAAAAGTATCACAGGATGTAATACTGCAAGACTTCCTTTTGCAATTGATTGATTTTGTCAATGATGATGATATTCAAGGGGGCATTCCAGATGTTATTGTCTCCATCTCCCTCTATACTTTCAAAACGTTCCTCACTATTATCTGAAATAGTTAAATACCCAATTTATATATCAGTGTAAATATGATGTACAATCTCAGATAGTTATAAGCTTTAGTAGAGCTATGCTTTCATCAGGATAACATACTGAAGAAAGCGTAGCTTTACTAAAGCTTATAACTATCTGAGATTGTGCATTTTATTTATACTGTGTGATGAGCAAGATATTTGAGAAAGAATATCAGAACAGCTTTTATCTGATACAGGTCTTCCTAGTAGAATGTGATCAGACTCCATTCTAGTAAATATTTTCTGATTCTCAATGGTGAATATAAGTGTGTTAGCAGTTATGCAGTAAAAATAGTGTCTGAGTGGTGGTGGTGGTGCTAAACACATTGTGAAGAAAAAGTGCTTGCTTCAGAGACATACAAAAAGTAAGACTTCTTATGAAATGTTTTTATGCAAACCGAGTAAAATAGCTGAGTATGTCTATGTTAAGATAATGCAGTGAAATTTTTATTGGTTTCAAAAATAGTAAGAACAAGGTAGAATCATAGTCTGAATAACGTGAAATTTCATATCACTTTGAGTAAGAATGTAACATTTACATGGAGTATGAAACTTGCAGTATCTATAAAAAGAGAAAAATGGGTGAAAGAATTGATCCTCACTGTTCCCAAGACCGTTTTTCTCATTTATAGTCCAAAGAAGTATAAACTTCAAAGATAGTAGATGAAACAATAAAGTAGTAAGAAACACTTTTGCCATCACTTTGATTTTTGTGATACTTTCTGCTTTAGAAAGTATCACAGAGATCAAGAAGGACAATGGATATGCACGCAAAATCTTAAGGAATTTATGAAGGAACCATTTAAGATGCTATGAAAAAAAATGAAAATCTTTGAACAGAAAGTGAAAACGATGGTGAATACTAAACATTGATGTATTAATGAAAAATACTGTCACCCAAGCGGTCAATAATTATTTTATAACTCTTTTTTGCAAGCTATTTCACAGTGTTTTTTTAAAATATATTGCATTTATGTTTCATGGCATACTGTGACACTTTTCATTTTTGATTCAGTTTTCGTATTAATATATAGAAATACTTTAGTGTTATGACCCACAGGATAATGTAATGATACTATTTGGCTGTCTCAGTCTAAGATCCTTCTAATAATGAAAGAACTGATCCAAATCTTCCTCCTTGTTTTTTCTTCCTTCTTTTCTTTAAATGTAGGAGAAACTTTATGAGAAAGCTATGAAGACATATGAAGATTATTTCTGCACAATGTGCTTAAATTGGTGGTTGCAAGAAAAAAGGCAAGGTCAAAAATAATCTCAAGAAACAACAGCTGAATGCTCTGACAGAGAGGAGCAGAAGGTATAGATTCCCATGATGATGATGATTTGACAGTAACAACTTGACTATTATTTCTCTTTCACGAGAGAAGAAATTTGAACTCTAATGTGAATTATAAATTGTCTAAGTGTCAAATTCAATATAAAGAAAGTTTCCTTTTATTTTTGGTGGAAGGCAGTGAATATAACCTCGTTATTGTCCATTTTCAGTATCTTCCATGTCAAATATACTTCGTGTTCTTTTCTTACTAGCAAAAAGGAAATAAAATTCTCATTCATGTAGATCAATTGCTCCCACATGTAAGACCTTGCATCATAATCAGTAAGCTGCTCGACCTCTTCTTTTTCAAATCAATTTCAGAATTCAGAATTCTGATTCCTCAGTCAGAAGGTAACTCTAGGCTGCCCTAGCACCACACACTATGGCAATAAGATTTAAAATAGTTCCTTAATAGAAAGCTAAATGCGTCCACAGAACCTGACAGTTTCGTGAAAATGAAATGATTGCAGTATTGATTCTAGCTCTGTGCGTTATATATGTGCATGCAATATAACTGTGCATATATATAGTAGATAGAGCTTTAGTCACAACACTCATTTTGTCTCTGTCCCCTTGTCCCTTTATAGATATCCATTGGAAAGGTGCGTAATTATTTCTTTAATAAATACCTGAAAAAGAGAAAATTTGCAAGTATATGCCAGTTTTCTACCATAGAATAAGGAGGAACAAAATTGAAAATACCCCCCCCCCCCCCCAAAAAAAAAAAAGAAACAGGGGACTTCAAAGTTGGCAACTTTAAGCCAGGGACTTACTATCATATATGGTGGACATGTATGAAAGCAAGAAAATATTGGACAAAAATCCATACTTGGTTGGAAAAGATGACTAAGCAGCATATAGATTTAAAGCCAGAAATACTTTTGTTAGATAAAATACCAGAGAGCTATGATAAAAGGACTATATATTTAATGATGACATGTACTGACAGCAGCGAGAATTGCATATTTGCACAATATTGGAAAAACGAGAACACCCCACCTGATGAAAATATAATTCGGAAGGTACTAGATTGTGCAGCAATGGAGAGATTGACATTGAAAATAAATAAACGATAATGGAGATGCAGAGTATTATTTAACATGGAATAAGTTTTGTCAACAGTTAGAGTTATGAGGTAGAAATTAGATGAAGGAAAAGCATTGTGATGTGTAAGTAAAATATGAATGTTGTTTATAATTATAAGTATGTTGTTATAATTGATATATGATAGGATCACAAACAAGCTATGTAATTATAGATTTGGTTATGATCATTTGCGTCACTAATGTTGTTATAAATATATCTGTTGTTTTGTTTTTTCCTTTTTTTGTAAAATGAAATGCCCAGACAACACACTATTCAATACACACACAAAGACACATCTTCTTCTTCTTTTTTCCTGGCTGGGGAATTCTGGAAGTTGAAGTCCACAGGTCTTAAAGTGGCCAACTTTGAAGGCCCCTGAGCTACAAGATACGGAAAAAAAACCCCCCATAAATCTTTCTTGAAGGACAAAACAGGCTGTTATCCAGAACTTATGGAAGTCATTAGTTTTTCTTCTGGACTTCAGGGACACTGTCAGACTTTGGCAAGCCACCTTAGGTTATCTTAGCCCAGTTATACTTCATTTAGCCTGTTAGTTAGAGCCTTCCCTCAGG
The DNA here is from genome assembly GCA_017656035.1 of Myanophis thanlyinensis. Lineage (NCBI taxonomy): Eukaryota > Metazoa > Chordata > Lepidosauria > Squamata > Homalopsidae > Myanophis > Myanophis thanlyinensis. The sequence continues at coordinate 7,104 of JAEANM010017296.1, forward strand.
AATTGACAAAGCTTGTTTTGAATCATTCCGGCACAAGCATTACATCTGATGTTACTCCTGAGTTTCTGAAATTAAAACACAATTAAACTTTGGGATGGTCCTAGCGGAATTTGTTTTTTTTTTTAAATTAATGCTGATTTGAGAGGACAGGATCGGAACGCGATGTGCTTTTGAAATATTTTTCATATAACTGCCCCCTTCTCCAGGGGATTGAGACATGGCTGTTCTTCTTATTCTATATTTTAAAAAGCCACAGGGTTGACCCTGCTAACTCCAGGCCTCTTAAGTCTACAGAATATAATTGGCAAGTTATATGCTAGTCAGTTCTGATGGGAACTTTGGGATTATCTGCCTCAAGAAAATATGTCAGGAAAGGAAGAAGGTAGTCTTCGAATCAATCTCCACACTAAACACCAGGAATTTCTACGATAGCGTCTGGTCAAAATATATGTCGTACAGCCCGAAACATCAGTTCACTCTGCTTTTGTTGAAAATCAGACCTGGTTTTAGTTTGATCTCATGGAAAAAAAAAACTTAACAGCCCACCAATCAGCATAAAATTCCAAGGTTTCAATTTCTACATATTCTCATTAGTTAGGGAATTGAAAGAGATGCTCTCAATTAGCCAAGAAACATTTGCCAATCTCCAATCGGTCTTAAGGGACCTGGATCAAGATTCCGCCATTACTCATCTTTCAATCTTTTAATGGCCAAATTCTTGGAATTTAACTGGAGCTATGCTAAGGGTTTGTTTTTTTTTCTATTGACCCACCAGGGTTTCACTTGGTTTAAACAAATGGCAGATTTTACACAGACTACACAACTGATTCTTCTGTTTCAACTCGAGACGAAGGCATCACATTTCCCCCGTTACTTTTGACGTTTCATTCCAACAGAGTGATACCATCTGATTCCTTCTGGACTAACTATTCCATCCTGACCCTTTTTTATTTAAGTTATTAAAAAAAAGTAAAATTAGGTCAAGATATTTCTATCAAAAGTCACAAGAGGGTTTGGCGAAATATAACAACTCTCTAAATTTCTTCAAAGTATTAATATATCACAGAGAAGGTCTGAATTATCAGACTCTCTTTGGTACTGGCAGTTTAGATGCCGGATTAGATTAGAGGCGATGCCCAAGTACAAACTCAACATACATTGCGGACAAATAAAATTGATATCATGGAAAAATTCAGTATCGGTTCGTCTGCACCAGTTTTTATACAGCATAGCTATCACGTAACTTCCAACTGAAAGGAGTCTGACAGCATCTTTTCTGATCAAGACATTTGATTAAGAGGCATAAACTCACAAAAAAATTATGCATTTTAATAAACCGAGATAGTCAGAAAAAAGTGATTCTGGATCCTTCTGCCGTTTTGCCACTCAATTCTCCTCCTGCGGAGCTCCCAACTTCATAATTCAATCTTTCGAACATCATTGACAACAGTAGTGGAATTCAATTTTTTTACTACCGGTTCGGTGGGCGTAGCTTGGTGGGCGTGGCTGGGGCGGGGGTCACATGACTGGGTGGGCAGTTTCTGTAAGCAGGGCAAAGAAGATTAGGCTAGAAACAAAACCAGAATGTTTCTTTCCTGCCTTCCTTACAGGATTAACCCTGTAAAGTGGAAAAAAACAAAAGGAGATTTCTTCTAACAACCGGTTCTCTGAACTGCTTAGAAAATTTACTACCGGTTCTGGCGAACCTGCTAGAACCTGCTGAATTCCACCTCTGATCAACAAAACTTCCCTATCACATTTGATGAAATCCAGTCCATATTACCAGTCTTATTCCAAGATCTGACAACCATCATCTGTATGCTTCTGTGTTGGAGAAAATCTAGACTAAACAGCAGCCCAGACCACGGAAACATGAATCTTAGGAAAATTAGTCATTTAATGAACCCAAAGGTGCTTTTTCAACTGGACTTTCTGGTTTTTTCATTTGAAGACATTTCATTTCTCATCCGAGAAGCTTCGTCAGTTGTCCAGAGCTGAAGAAGCTTCTTGGATAAGAAGCGAAACGTCTTCAAAGGAAAAAAACAAGTCCAGCTGCCTCTTGAAAAAAACCACCTTTGAGACAGCCATGACCTGGAGATGACTGAGAATTTCCGTAGGCATTTAATAAACTCGGCTCCCTATTACTTTGTCCTCTGTGCCCCTAAGATACTTCCCTATGTTTTCAATCTCTCAGCCTGGAGAACTCTTTGGACTTTCTCTACTCTTTGCCTTTTGTATGGCTCAGTGACCCCTGAACTCAAACCTTTTAAGCGCTTGTCATCAACTTGCTGAGATAAGGCCCTCCAGAGATAAGAGCCAAAGAAAGACTGTGTGCACAGGTCAGGCCACGTGATTTTTTTGTTAATCTGTGCCTTAAAAACTCTTTAAGGGGCAAACAAAGCTGCCATGACAGAACAGACTCTGGTTTTCAAGGCATTCCAAGGAGAAAATCAAACATCCAATTTTGCTGCACACAGGTTGTGTGCAGTGACAATAAAGGATTGAATTGAATTGCAAACTCTTTAAGGCAGGGGTCTCCAACCTTGGCTTTTGCTGGCTGAGGAATTCTGGGAGTTGAAGTCCACAAGTCTTAAAAGCTGCCAAGGTTGGAGACCTTTAAGGGACGGACAGAAATCTGCCATGACAGAACAGACTCCGATTTTCAAGCCATTCCAAGGAGGAAATGAAATGTTACTGTTGTTTAATTTCTTACAGCCTTGTAATCTATACAGTGTTTGGGTAATCACTGACCCTTTTACATACCAACCTTGGACTGAAAAGATAACAGTTGTTGACACTGCACTTTGGTTTTTGTTTTTTTTCCATTCATTTAAAAACAAAGAGGCGCTCGAACTGATGTTTAAAAAACAGTTAGCACAATCCCGAAGAGAGAGAAGGACAGTTTTTCTTCTTTCTTAATCGTTCTCCCAATGCTTTAAAAAAGGGGGTGGGGTGGAATGCTCTTCTCAAATGTTGGTGAAGATTAAATTCTCCCACCCCGCATTACATTTTTTTTCTAGGTCTGTTTTTTCACAACTTTATGTGGAGCCGGCAACTTTATCTGGTTCCTAAAGAATGGTTCCTAAAGAATGGAGGTTATGGCTTATTCAGAGAACGACTTTAAAAAAAACAACCCACAACAATATTGTAGCAGCGCGGCCACTGAATCTGGAGTAATGGTAAAGGCTTTGCTGTCAGTCAGATCTGAGTCTAGATGATTTCTAGACTGTATTCATGGGGCCAGCATGACTATACACCAACAGCACGTAGAAAGTTAGAAGAATGCCTAGAAGAGTGAAATATTTTAGGAAATATTAAAAAGACAATATTTCCCCTAAAGGAGAAATAAAAATCTTAAAGGAACTCAGAAACTCAGCCTCAGCTCCCTCCCCGGAGCAGACATTTTGGTGCTAATCTATCTCCAAGACAAAAGGCTGGGCCAGCTTATCTACAAAACAAAAGACCTTCTACCTCAGGACATAATAGGATTAGCCCTCTAGCTATCTAGCAGAACTCGCCACATGGCACCTGGGACAACTGCATTACCCAGCAAGGTTCAACCAAGCCTGGGACTCAAGACTGCCTACAAAGTTACCCCTGCATAGCCCCCTGGGAGTCTGACAACCAATCGATTACATTTCTTGCCACAGGAACAGGAAGCTCAAGGGCAAAGCCCAAGAGAGGATATAAATCTCTTTCTCTCTTCCATGTGAGCAGCTATCCAGAATCACACAGGATTGGTGGTTCTGCTTCACAATTAAACCATCTTTCCAATCTGCCTCCCTGTTTCCAGTGTCTTTCTCCCCACTTGGAACTGAACCCAGATGAGCATTTCTTCCAACAGACGCACTGAATTCTGTTACCTTCCCACTGAAGTGGTACCTGTTTATCTGCTCACATTTGCATGCTTTCAAACTACTAGGTGGGCGGGAGCTGGGGCAAGGAATGGGAGCTCAATCCCTTAGTGTGTAGCTTGGGTCTCGAACCCAGGCTGTCAGCCTTCCAGCTGACAAGCTCAGCGTCTTTTAACTGTTGAGCCACCGCACCCTGGAATCTAGAGTACCTGGCTGTTAATAAAAGTCCTTCGTGATTCTTTAGGATCTTAACATGGATTGAGAAGAGAGGTATGCTTTTATGTAGATGGAGAGGTGATGTTTTCAGTAGCAAGCTCAGTTTCTGGATCTTAAATTGTCATGTGATTGACCCAGATTTTTTGAGAGAGACTGTTTAGACTCTTAACTCTTCCTATTTACTCTCAAGATTAACAACAGCTCTGCTTTAATTTCAATTAGATTGTTGTTTCCCTCTTTTGTCTTAGCAGGCACCCAATACCTGCTAGATCAGACATGGGTAAACTACGGCCTGTGGGCCACATCTGGCCCGTTGGGCTTTTTATTCCGGCCCGCCGAACTAGTTCTGGCGCAGACTGGGGAGTTCCGCCTTCACTGATGCCTCCCTCGGCAGCATATCCCTAGCACCACCTGCGGGCACAGGGACACAACACCAATCCAGCTTCCAGGTCCTGGAGCCCTCCTGAAATGTCCAGCACATGCGAACAGCAAGCCCTCCCACCACGCACAGCCGTCTTTCCCTTGCAGAGCGCCCGAGAGCATGGCACCCTCAAGAAGCATGGCTCCCGCAGCTTCACCGGAGGGGCGCTCTAGGGGCGCTGCTGCCTTGGTGATCGGCGCGTCGTGTCACCTGACCAAAGGAGGGCGGAGTCTCCGGCACGGCTCACGTGACTGTCCCGAGGCGCTCTATCATCTTCGCCAACTACATCGCACGGGACATGTGGTGCCTGGGAGCCACAAGTAAGGGTGGGGGAGGGGGGCTGCAGGAGGGGGAGGGAGAGCGGGAGGGGGAGCCTGTCTGGCCCGGCCCCTCTGTCAAATTTTAGAAACCATTGTGGCCCGCAAGTCAAAAAGTTTGCCCACCCCTGTGCTAGATGCTTAATCCGTGTTAATATGTAATCTTCTCTTCCTGATGTTTAACCCAAGAGAATGAGCAGAGGGTGAAGGGCTATATAACTACCCCTTGGTTAGTCACATCCCTGGACTAGCCACTTCACTGCAATCCAGGCTCAAAACAGAGTTCTGGAAAGTGACTCCCATGCTGTAAAAAGAAGGACCATCTAATACATCTTTGTTCACTGTAAGCACTGTGGTATCTTTTCTAATGTTCACTTTTTTTGATGTCCAACCTGTAACCGCAACAGCTGGCAACTCTTGCATGTGCAAAAAATCTTCCTTAAAAATGCAGCTGAACACCGTTGTCTGTCATGGAAGTTGAACCTTCACTAACACAGTATGAGACACAGATAAAAGAAGAAAGAGGCTTTGGGGGTTCAGAACCCACCAACTCATCCCAAGGAGTCCCATTTTTTTCAGGAATGCCTCGCGTGGTTTGTTCTAATTCCGAGCCTGCCTATCTGAATGAGGACCGATGGCTCGTTTCATCCATTTTTATTCCTTTTATGAACTTACGGCTTGGTACGCGATCATAAAATTCGATGTCAAATATGAATAATGTTTGGAATGAATCATTACTCCACCTTGCCTCCCCTGAGCACTAACAAGATTGTACATGCATCGAACTGGATCTTGCATACCCAACAAAATCAGCCCCGGTGAGAAAGGTAGTTCTAAAAACCGCCTTTCTCAACTTCAAGCAACTTTTAAGGCATGTGGGACTTCAACTCCCAGAATTCACCAGCCAGCATGGCTTATTTGAGGAGCTGAAATCCGTTTTTCCTGGATTCTACACTCCCTCCCTCCCCATTCCAAAATATTTGATAAGTTCAAATTGGATTTGGTATTTTTCATTCATTCAGGGAAGTATGCAGGTTCTCTCAAGAAAATATGGAATGGAATGGAATGGAATGGAATAGAA